>CM039673.1:574109159-574329159 GCA_022496015.1 Hordeum marinum
GGACGCACCCCACACACACACACACACACACACAATGTCTAGTAAGTTGGTGGCCCAATTGTCATTTATGTTTCTTTTTACTGCATTTTCACTTTGGTCCTCTGAATTTTTTATTTTTCTGTTTTTTTCTTTTCTTAAATGCGTCAAGTTTTTAAAATTAGGTAAGTTCTTTTTAAAAATTGATGAACCTTTTCTCAGATTTAATAAACCTTTTTCAAATAGAACTTTTCAAATTCAGTGAACTTTTTTCAAATTTGATAAATTGTTTTTCGCATCCAATGAATTGTTTTTCAAATTCGGTGAACATTTCAAATCTGATGTACTTTATTTCTAAATCGATGAACTTTGTTTTCAAATTTAATGAACTTTTAAAATTTCCGATAAAAATCAGTTTTTTAGAAAAACTATTCAAATTCGATAAAAGAAGTACTTGAATATTTTTATGTTTGTGATTTGTTTCAAAATCTGAAAAGATTTTTTAAGTTATGATTTTCTTTCTTTTCGAAAATCAACGATGCTGGTCAACCGCGACCACTCGCCTTCTAATGGGCCGGACCATGACCAGGGGTGCGGGGGTTGGGGAAAGTTGCATGGGAAACAAAAAATTTCCTACGCACACGAAGATCTATCCATGGTGATGAGCATCTACGAGAGGGAGAGTAGATCTACGTACCCTTGTAGATCGCTAAGCGGGAAGCGTTAAGAAACACGGTTGGTGTAGTTGAACGTCTTCGTGATCCAAATCGCCGTGCGTCCCGCGATCCAATCATGATCCGTCCCGCGATCCAATCACGATCCGTCCCGCGATCCAATCACGATCCGTCCCGCGATCCAATCACGATCCGTCCCGCGATCCAATCACGATCCGTCCCACGATCCAATCACGATCCGTCCCATGAACTTGATCATGATCCGTTCCACGAACTTGATCACGATCCTACCGATCTAGCGCCGAACGGACGGCACCTCCGCGTTCAGCACACGTACAGCTTGATGACGATCTCCACCGTCTTGATCCAGCAAGAAGGAGTGGAGAGGAAGAAGAGTTCTCCGGCAGCCTAACGGCGCTCCGGCGATGGTGGTGGAGCAATTCCGGCAGGGCTTCGCCTAAGCACCGCAGAAAAACCGATCTAGAGGAGAAACTATGCACTAGAGATTAGGGTTTGCACGTGGCAGAAAATTCTGTGCCAAAACCCTAAAATCCTCTAGTATATATAGGAGGAGAGGAGGAGGAGGCTTGGCTGTCAAAAAGCCAGCCCTTGGGTCGACCAAAGTGGGAGGTGGAGGAGGACTCTCCTCCTCCACTCCTAGTAGGACTAGGACTCTTTCTTTTTGCCTTTTTTTCCACCTTTTTCCTTTGGGTTTCTTTATTCCAGCCACATGGGCCTATTGTGGTTGTTCCACCAGCCCACTAAGGGCTCGTTATTACTTTCCCACAGCCCATGAAGCCTCTTGGGTCGAAATACCCCTCCCGGAGGTCTCCCGGTACACTACCGGCACTCCCGATACACTATCGATAAGCCCGAAACTTTTCCGGCGACCAAAACAGGACTTCCTATATATGAATCTTTACCTCCGGACCATTCCGGAGCTCCTCGTGATGTCTAGGATCTCATCTGGGACTCCGAACAAACTTTGGTCACCATCATACATAACTCTATACTACCAAAACATCATCAAACCTTAAGTGTGCAGACCCTGCGGGTTCGAGAACTATGTAGACATGACCGAGACACCTCTACGGTCAATAACCAATGGCGGGACCTGGATGTCCACATTGGTTCCTACATATTCTACGAAGATCTTTATCGGTCGAACCTCTATGTCAAGGATTCAGTTAATCCCGTATGATGTTCCCTTTGTTCTTCGGTATGTTACTTGCCCGAGATTTGATCGTCGGTATCTCCATACCTAGTTCAACCTCGTTACCTGCAAGTCTCTTTACTCGTTCCGTAATACAAGATCCCGCAACTAACAATTAGTCACATTGCTTGCAAGGCTCATTGTGATGTTGTATTACCGAGTGGGCCCCGAGATACCTCTCCGTCACACGAAGTAACAAATCCCAGTCTCGATCCATGCCAACTCAACAGACACCATTGGAGATACCTGTAGAGCACCTTTATAGTCACCCAGTTACGTTGCGACGTTTGATACGCACAAGGCACTCCTCCGGTGTCAGTGAGTTGCATGATCTCATGGTCATAGGAACAGATATTTGACATGCAGAAAACAGTAGCATTAAACTGACACGATCATATGCTACGTTTGTAGTTTGGGTCTTGTCCATCCCATCATTCTCCTAATGATGTGATCCGTTATCAAATGACATCTCATGTCAATGGCTAGGAAACCTTAACCATCTTTGATCAACGAGCTAGTCTATTAGAGGCATACTAGGGACATGGTTTTGTCTATGTATCCACACATGCATTTAAGTCTCCGATCAATACAATTATAGCATGGATAATAAACGATTATCATAAACAAGGAAATATGATAATAACTAATTTATTATTGCCTCTAGGGCATATTTCCAACAGCGGGAGCACCCGTTCCTCCAAGTGGCACTCCAAGTGGCACTTGAGGTGCCACTTAGGAGCTCCCCATTTTTCATCTATATATTAAAAAAATCAGCTCTTGTCTTTCTAATGGGAAACAGTTTTTTATTAACGCACAAGTAAACGCATAAGCTCATACAAACGCACACACATTCACCCTTATGAACATGTGCATGAATACCCTATCCCTATGAGCACCTATGATAGACTGAGCTCACACGTCACGAGATTGATGAAGCCATCATAGACGTCTTTGTAGTCGACGGAAACATCTTCTCTCACTAAATGCACATCGACGATAGGCCTGAAACGAATTCAGAAAAATACGACCACCAATGTCAAGTCCACAACAAGAAACATATCCATATGAGCTACGTTTCAATTTACCTAGCGAAAAACAGTAGTTTTCTCAGAGTTGACTCATAAATAGTTGCATCAATTATAGTTTTTGTGGTAATAGTTCCATAAAAATCAAACTATTTTGTAACATGAGTAAGGTGTGCACATATTCTAAAGTATTAGACTCCTCAAATGCCATTTTATTTATGAAATTTCTCAATTTTCTTTGGACAAAAAAAATCAATGATTTGGGTCATGGACTCAAAGTAACATGTATTTTCCTGGCAAAAAAAAAGAGTAACATGTCTTTTGAAGATATAAAATAAGAAAATATCAAATTTTGTTAACGAAACAAAGCATCACAAAATATCTTATGAACAAAACCAAATAGACGACGAGTCATTTACAAATATCATGGGGTAGAGGAAAAACTCCATAGTGAAGCTTCACTTGTGACGAAAAAGCTTAATGTACATGTTCTTGTTCTGTACTAAAAATATGTCGTCTACCCCTTTGTCATAATTTCATTGTTTATAGAGTAGTTTTTTTAATTCATTTTTGCGATGAGAAACAACAATCAATCATGTGGCATATATCACGAGCCACGATTTCTATTATTCCAGTTGGGTATTTTTCACAATACTCAAAGAACTGCATGTATACGCCAATTTCATGTTTTGCCCATGGAAATAGATTAAAAGATGTTAGAAACCTTTTTCTTGGTCGGTGATTGTATATACTTTACAAGTTGACGCCGAAACATTAGAAATTAATTTATTTGTTGGCATTAGTAGGAAAATCAATTTGCATTGTCCCTTGCTTCTTCAGTAAAATGGTCTTGGGTAAGAGTGCTTCAAAATCCTATTGGGAGAGGATGAATGCATCCTGTTTAATCGCCTGATCAATTATGTGACTCAGACTTTTGCTAATAGGAAATTAAGAGTAACCGCCAACTGAGACTCCTTATTTTTTAAGAGCATCTACACCGGACATCCTAAACCCGCTTTAAATGTCCGGACAGACAGCCCCGTTAATGACTGGTTATAAAAAGGTGATCCAAAATTACGCCTTAAAACGGTCTCAAACGTCCGGGCTAACCGGTATCCTTCATATTTAAGCCAAATATACGAGGCGGATATGTGAAGTCAAGACGTTTGAGGCCTTTTTGGTGTAGCTTTTCATTCATTAGTGTGATGGGAAACAACGATCAATCGTGTGGCACAAGTTACGAACCAGCACGATGTATACGCCAGCTTTGCGTTTTGGCCATGAATAGATTTAAAAGTTATTAGAAACGTTTTTTGTCAAGTTGTTGAAACGATGGTAGTATCAGTATGTATGTTGCAAGACGACATCGAAACATTAAAACTAATTGATTTGTTGGCATTTGTAGGAACACTATGCATCCGGCCTCATTTATGGGAACATCTCCTGTCACATAACAGACGTGCATCGTCAAAAAATTTGAAAAATAATGCGAGTACGAGGACAAAAACCCTGGTGAATTCCAGATACCATTGTTTTTTAACCATCCAATCACAGGATTCAATTGTGTATGTGACCCAACTTTTCTCCATAAGAAAGATTCAAAGTGGCCGCGGACTGAGGCTTCTTATCTTCTTTGAATGATGGACTGGACCCATATGTTTCAGAAGCAGAGTGAAGCCACATGCCCAAAAATATTGTGCTTAATTTGGTGCCCCTGTTTCCGCCAATCCTGCCCATAGTTAACTGCCAGGATCCTAGGTCGCGTGTGGCTTCCCTTATGAGAGCGTGCGAGTACAAGGATGATTTTGCAGGTTCGTTTTGGAGGATCCCAAGCTGTTGGACACAACCAAGTTGAACCGAGAACAAGTCCCGAGTAGCACTCTTCTTTTTTCTGGACCGGAAGCAAAGTCTTATTCCTCCATCGTACTACAAGCAAACAACCGTACGTGTCGGCGTGCCCACACACGGCTCGGATCAGATCAGATCAGATCAGAATGTACATTAAGCCAGAAAAAAAGAGAGTAAAATGCAGTAATCCCAGATTCATTCAGAAGACCGGCGCCGGAGGGCAACGGCGGGTAGATCAGATCAGATGGCGGCGTCGTCCCACGTGGCGGCCCAGTTGGTGGCGCTGCCGACGCGGGGCATGGAGTTGATCTTGGTGAAGGCGTCGACCTTGAAGTTAGCGCCGCACATGACGCCCTCGCTGTCCACGCGCGGGAACGCCTTGAGCCGGTTCATGGGGTGCTCGAAGCTCTTGAGCCCGCCCTCGCTGTGGAACATGCACCCCGGCGGGAACGGCGCGTAGGAGCGGCCGCACCCGGCCTTGGCCACGGCGCGGTCGTCGCAGATCACCACCGACCCGTCCGCCGCCACGCCCCAGTGCAGGGGCACCCCGCCGTCCGTGCTCTGTGCCGCGAACACCGCCGCCCCGGACCCCGACCGGCCGCGGTTGTCGAAGACGACGAAGGCGAAGGAGCCCGAGAGGTCCTTCACCACCTGGTCCGCCGGGTAGGGGCCCCGGTCGCGCAGCGTGCGGTAGGCCTCGATCACCAGCAGCGCCTCGTTGGTGGAGCGGCCCGTCAGGCCGTACTGCCGCATCAGGCTGCTCAGGTTGTCCAGCGTCCCCATGAACACGCAGTAGATGTCGTCCAGCCCGCAGAACATCCTGCATACATGGAAATCGGACGGATGGATCTTTAGTCACCGCCGGCAGAGCAGATGGATGTTTCCTAGTACCGTTTCCCATTGCTGTTACCTCTGGTATCCGCCGGCGGCGAGGTTGCGTGGCTGCGCGGCGACGCAGGCGAGGGCGGCGCCGCCGCCGAAGGAGGTGGAGAAGGCGTCGGTCGGGTGGGCGGCGTGGAAGTCGCGGAGGATCTCGTCGGGGTTCTTGGGCTTGGCGGTGCTGCCGCGCGGGCTGTTGAGCTCCTGCGGCGCGTGCGCCACCTGCTTCTGGAAGATGGCCAACATCTTCACGAATCAAATCTTAATCACTACTTGTTTCCTGCTCGAGCTGGAGCTGCTGATATGGAGAGGAGGAGATGGAGGTGAACGGAAATGGCGGATGGAATGGAGGTTGAGGATGGAGATGGGCGCGTATTTTATAGGGCCGGCCGGGGAGCTGGGATGGCACGAGCCAGAAATATCGGGCTGATCGGGAGTCAGTGCTGGTGAGGATGACGACGGTGATGTGAAGGACGGAATGGGTTGGATTTGGATAAAGATGGCTCACCTGGTAAGGTAACGGGGATAAGATCATCACGTACTATACTGCTAGTACGAGTACTAGTTTAGTTTACCCGGCCGGCAGCTAACCGTGACGTGACAGCAGTAGCAAGGAAGGAGTACTGCTTCCCCGGTTCCCCCCAGCCCCAGGAGGCCATGGCCATGGCTCAATCCGGTGGGTGGGTGCGCTTGCAACTTGCAGCATCTCGTCCACGGTTTCGCCTAACTTGGCAAGTCATCAACTAAATTACTACCAACCCTCTGTAAAGTTACAGAGGAAGTACATATTAATCTTCTACTACCCCTCACGTACGTATTTGCAAAAAAAAATAAAAACTGAATTTGTTACAAAAAAATCACTAGGAGTACACAGCTAGGTTCGCGAAAAGGAATATGAATTTATTATAAAAATTCACTGGGAATACAAAAGCAAGGTTTGTGAAAAAGAACCTGAAATTTATAACAAAAAAATCACTAGGAGTGCAAAGCAAGGTTTGCGAAAAAGAACCTAATCTTTTTAAAAAAAACACTAGGAGTGCAAAGCAAGGTTTGCGAAAAAGAACCTGAAATTTAAAACAAAACAAAATCACTAGGAGTGCAAAGCAAGGTCCATGAACAGTCAAACGATCACCACCGCCGATAGGACGAGCTGCTAATGCGATGATGTTGTTGCTCCTCTATCAGATTCGGACTGACCTTGTACTGCCATGACATGCTGATTGGATATATTTTTTAAGAGTCATAGTCGATGAGAGCCAGGAATTCCTTCATGCGCGTGTCCCTAAGGACCAACATTCTTGAGTTGAAGTTGTCGTCATTGAACTTCTTGAATTGATCTAAAGCGTGTGACAACAGATCTCAAAATCATGCACACATGGTGAGAAACCCGACCTCGTTGTCCCCAAGAAGGCGTCATGAATCAACACAGGAGCTCGATTGACCCGTCTTGATGGACGAATTCGAGGAGTATCAGAAACGGAAAGATCAGCTCAAAGAGTAAGCTCGATCTCTCAAACGCCACTCGTGCCAGGACTAAAAACTCTAACATAAACTACTAGTTGGAATCGAGGCACCCGAATTTCCCTCTCGACCATGATATGTCGGAATGGTACGCAGAAAGGAGGTGAATCCTCGGCTGCCAGAGCCAATGGGAACGAGTTCTTCATCCAGGGCGTCGATATCATGAAAGGGGAAGAAAAAGACAAAATGCAATGTATCGATCATGTTTTTCTATAGATTAATCTATTAAGTAATAATAAGAGTTGGTATTGCAAGCAGGGTCACACATGAAGGAAACACAAGTAACAGTCCTCACGTAACCCGCTTTAGGGTGACACGTGTGGCTCCCTGAACCGCCACCGCAGGTCTTCTCCCGCCTTCAACTCTCTCGTCGTTGTGGTAGGAGGCGCTAGGTGAAGCCAGCTGATAGAATACGACAGCGAGGACCTTTGTCGTGGTGGCATGGGATCTATATCATTAGCCATGGCCAAAGAGGTTCGACTAGACGCCATTCTGATGGATGTGGTGGTGGCAGACATGGTTCTGTGGCGATCTCGGCTGGACGTGACGGCCAGGATCCAAATTGATCCATGGGGAGATGATCAGGATCGTTGGCACATCCATGACTTGGACGTCAGGTGTTGTCCGCCACTCTTGTGCCTTCACCATCTGCGTTCGTTTGTGGTGGGTCCAGCAGCAGCGATGATGATGTGCATTTAGTGCATGCACCTGCTCTACCCATACTGGCCTCTTGACCGATAGGCATGGATAGGACTCTCTACAATGAGATGGTAGTCGACGATGGTGTGCTCCGCCATCGGTGATGGTCATGATAATGACTATTCCGGCCTATATCGGCTGTCTCACTATGGATTATGGTGGCCACCGAAAGGTTTTTGTGAGAGTTCCTCCCTTCAGATCTGGTGGTTGGGACGACGACTTGACGTAGAGGGATGGTTGTGCAGCGGTGGTGGCGCACATCGCATGTAGCTGTCGTGATCACAAAAAAATGGTGGTGACGATGTACGAGTGAGATTGATGATGGTGGTATGGGCACCCGTTCTTGAGTTATTGGTTGAAAGCCTAAATCCGACCTAAGATGGTTATACCTGGCAATGACGATATTTTTTGTATTCGTTACCTTGTTGAAGACATTGATCGGACATGCTCACACCTATTCTTTAGGGTAAAATTTAGATTCCGGCCTTGGGTGGTTGGATCCAGCAACCACGGCACTTGAACGTCGTCCCTTTTTCGAAGGCGTTGTTGTTGAGAAACCTCTTCACATGTGTGGTGTTAGACGATGTTGATGCGGATATGGTCACTGTGATAGCTTGTCGATCGCGGCTATCGCTTTGGGTTTCCTTTTGGCTCGTCTATGTATAGCTTTGGTTTATATGGCTTTACTTCTAATAGCTTTGGGTTTTCTTTTCGCTCGCCTATGTATAGCTTTGACCTTATATGATTTTACTATTATTATTTTTTGCGGGTTATATGAGTTTGCTATTTGCCGATGTATTCTTTTTTGCGTGTATTCATTTTGTTTGAGTACATTCTAACTATGCAACTGAGTGTGTACTCATTGTTTTCTGTACCTTCTATATGACACACTCATTATTTTTTGTATCCTCTACATGTTTCATCGATGAGTAATTTTAACATGCTCCCTCTTACCCTTCTTTTCACATGAGAGTAAAGAGGTAAGAGTTAATCAGACTATCACATAATCAATTCAATGATTCAGATCTACTCCCTTCATTTCTAAATATAAGACATTTTAGAGTTTTCAGTATAGACTACATATGAAGCAAAATAAATGAATCTATACTCCAAAATATGTCTATATACATTCGTATGTAGTACATAGTGGAATCTCTAAAAGGTCTTATATTTAGAAATGAAGGAAGTATTTGATACTTACCTTTCATATAAAAAAGGAAATAAGATGGACCATGCTAAAATTTTGGCTTCATTTTAAACAAAATCCACTATTTTGTTGAAAATAAAGAAATAAGAGTAGAAATGGTGATGCACACCGTACGTTCTTTTTTTTTTTGGCGAGGACACACCGCATGACCCCATGTTAATTAATTACCGCAGGTAGTTTTCACAGCTTCCACGTGATGGAAATGAAGGAGACACGTAATTACCGCCGGCGCTGCGGAGGAAACGCCAAATGGAGCCCGGCTCATGTCCGTGGGCAGGCCGCCGCCGCCGCTAGTTTCGCAGCCGCCAGCGGTTTATCAAACGGAACGAACTGCCAGCGTTATCACGGCACCGGCTGCGTCTGAGTCTTCCTCGGCACGTCGCCGTCTCGGCGTCTCACCGGGCCGCGGGCTTCCTCTCGTCCTTCCGTCCGCCGCTCCGCTCCGGCGGTTGGGCTCCGTCTCTCGTGCGCCCGGCGTGCCACGTGCACGGTCCCTCGCGTCGTCCCCGCCATTGGCGGACAAAAGCGCCGGTGGGCCCGGCAGTTGGGCGCCGCTGACATCGGTGGCCCACCGTCGTCGAGTGCGTCCTGTGGGCCCGAAATCGCGTGATCCAAGGTTGGGTGGGGGGTGGATAAGGCCGGCACGCGGGCATGGTCGCTGGGGACACGTCACCGGCGCGTCGGACCTGCCACGATCCGTGCGTGGATAAGGTGGCAACGCACGCACGCACGTACCAGCCGTGTCCGTCCGGCGCGCCGGTCATGACCGGGCGCGTCGTCGTGGTCACGTGTCCGGCGCGACAACGAGTCAGCTTTTCGTTTTACGATTTGTTCCTTTGATGAATTTCTTTGCTTGGCTGGAGTGGATGGACCAACGTGCAATGAAACGTGCACGGGTACACATTCAGTGTGGAGTAAAAGTATTGCAGGCTAGGGTGCGCTGCGGGGGCGCTATTGGATGGAGAGAGTGACTCAGCCTGTCGGTGGCGCGAATCTTGGCAGAGAAATGCAGGAGGTACGTACGTTCCACGTTAATGTGTGTACGGTGCAATGGGACTCGCTATTAGTATGTGGGTCACCGGCCAACAAGGGGTGACTCGGCGCGTCAGTGCTCGAATCTTGATGGATAACTAGTAAGCGTGTACGTGCAAATCACGTATCATAGAGTTACGATAGAAAGAAAAAGTTGGATTGTAGAAAGTAGAGCGACGACATCAATGTCAGGGAGGAGGATTGATTATTGCGACAGCCGTGGAGACATGCCTGCAGGTTTCCTTGGTATTTTCAGGCTAATTTTAGTGACTCCCTTGATTATGTTGGACTATTGTTGAAGAGATTATCGAAAACTCTTAGTGCGTACAATCAGTAATCAACAGTAGGAAAGTATGTACGTGTTGCTGGGTGGAAGAGACAAAAGTAATTTACAAGGTAATACCCGAAGCTTCCTTGAACTGGAAGTTGATTATGCAAGCAGTCGAAATTAGGATTTAACGTGTCAGTTATGCACTCTAGAAAATGTAAATCTATTAAGTCTAGGATACATGATCCAACAATTTACCTACTTTATAAAATCTGTTTTTCACTCTAATTTAAGGGAACTAAACATGTTTTTTACATGACATGGAAGACAAATGAAATATGCTCCTCTTCAGCGGCAAAACGATTTCACTTCTGAACGTAAGTGTGGAAACATGCACATCCTCTTATTTGACACATGAACAAGCGACTGGATTGGTCCCAGTATTACGGAGACCAAAGGTCATGAAACATCAGTGTGAATCTCAGTTCATGACAATTTAGTTTTTCCCTTTCATATCCACGTTGTGTATAGTTGGATCAGATTTCAATGTTTATATATAATTTAGCAAGAGTTCTATCAAGCCATTAAGTCTATAGAATCCACTTTTTAGGTAAACATTGATATTATTTAGGAGTGAAAGACATACCTGACCCACAAACTATTTTTGGAATATAAATTGATTAATATCAGTAGCAAGTTAGGAAAGTCATGTATGTGGCTAATCAGTAGTTAGGAAGCTCGTATCTCCACGTGCGATAGGTAACTTCATAATTCACAACACGAAACCATTTCGCAATTCTAAACACATTTTAGAAATCGAAAACCATGTAAAAATATTTCAGAATTCACAACATGCCCATATGTATTTAAATAAAATGATGATTCAAATAAAAATTAAAAAAGCCAACAAAGTTTGCTTGACTACAAAATAGCATGAATAAAAAGCAATCAAAGAATGAACTTGCATCATCCTTCCAAAACATCTCTATAGACAATATTCTTGGTGCTTTTCCCTCATTTATCAATCTGTTTGTTCGGCTTCGCCAAAATCCGTGTCGTTTGCCTTGATACGCCCCTAGACAAGGCAACATACAACTGACCATGGGAGAACACTGTTGGAAATATGCCCTAGAGGCAATAATAAATTGGTTATTATCATATTTTCTTGTTCATGATAATCGTTTATTATCCATGCTATAATTGTGTTGATCGGAAACTCAGATACATGTGTGGATACATAGACAACACTATGTCCCTAGTATGCCTCTAATAGACTAGCTCGTTGATCAAAGATGTCTATGGTTTCCTAGTGATGGACATGAGATGTCATTTGATAACGGGATCACGTCATTAGGAGAATAATGTGATGGACAATACCCAAACTACAAACGTAGCATATGATCGTGTCAATTTATTGCTACTGTTTTCTGCATGTCAAGTATTTGTTCCTATGACCATGAGATCATGCAACTCACTGACACGGGAGGAGTACCTTGTGTGTATCAAACGTCGCAACATAACTGGGTGACTATAAATGTGCTCTACAGGTATCTCCGAGGGTGTCTGTTGGGTTGGCATGGATCAAGACTGAGATTTGTTACTCCGTGTGACGGAGAGGTATCTCAGGGCCCACTCGGTAATACAACATCACAATAAGCCTTGCAAGCAATGTGACTAAGTGTTAGTCACATGATCTTGTATTACGGAACGAGTAAAGAGACTTGCTAGTAACGAGGTTGAACTAGGTATGGAGATACCGACGATCGAATCCCGGGCAAGTAACATACCGAAGAACAAAGGGAACATCATACAGGATTAACTGAATCCTTGACATAGAGGTTCGACCGATAAAGATCTTCATAGAATATGTAGGAACCAATATGGGCATCCAGGTCCCGCTATTGATTATTGACCGTACATGTGTCTCGGTCATGTCTACATAGTTCTTGAACCCGCAGGGTCTGCACACTTAAGGTTCGGTGACGTTTCGGTAGTATAGAGTTATGTATGGTGTTGACCGAAGGTTGTTCGGAGTCCCGGATGAGATCCTGGACGTCACGAGGAGCTCCAGAATGGTCCGGAGGTAAAGATTGATATATAGGAAGTTCTGTTTTGGTCGCCAAAAATGTTTCGGGCTCATCGGTAGTGTGCCGGGAGTGCCGGTAGTGTACCGGGGGACCATCGGGAGAGGTATTTCGACCCAGGAGGCTACATGGGCTGTGGGAGGAGGTACTAGCCCCTGGTGGGCTGGCCGAAACCTCCTCTAAGGTCCCATGCGGCTAGAGTGGTTTGAGAAGGAAAAAATCCAAAGGTGAAGAGGTGGAAAGAGTTTCCAAGTGGAAAGGAGGAATCCTACTCCTAATAGGATTGGAGTAGGACTCCTCCACCTCCAATTTCGGCCAGATCTTGAGGGTTTGAGGCTGCCTCTTCTCCTCCCTCCCTCCTATATATACTAGAGGATTTAGAGGGAAAAAGCTAACCCTAATAGCCACGTGCTACCTCTCCTCTAGATCACAGTTTCTCCTCTAGATCGGTTTTCAGCGGTGCTTAGGCGAAGCCCTGCTGGAATAGCTCCACCATCATCGTCGCAATGCCGTCGCGCTGCTGGAGAACTCATCTACCTCTCCCCTCCCTCTTGCTCGATCAAGAAGGCGGAGATCGTCATCGAGCTATACGTGTGCTGAACGCGGAGGTGTCGTCCGTTCGACGCTAGATCGGAAGGACCGTGATCAAGATCGTGAGACGATTCATGATTGGATCGCGGGACAAATCGTGATGAGATCGCGGGATGGATCATGATTGGATCACAAGATGGATCGTGATGGGATCGCGGGACGCTCGGCGATTTGGATCGCGAAGACGTTCGACTACATCAACCGCGTTTCTTAACGCTTCCCGCTTAGCGATCTACAAGGGTATGTAGATTCACTCTCCCTCTCGTAGATGCTCATCACCATGGATAGATCTTGCGTGTGCGTAGGATTTTTTTTGTTTCCCATGCAACGTTCCCCAACAATGGCATCATGAGCTAGGTCTATGTGTAGATGAGATCTCGAGTAGAACACAAAGAGTTTGTGGGCATTGATGCTTAGATTGCTTCCTCCCTTGGTCGTGTTTTGGTTCAGCGGTATTGTGGGATGAAGCGGCCCAGACCAACCTTACTCGTACGCTTACGAAAGACCGGTTCCAACGACTGACGTGTAACTTCGTTGCACAAAGATGGCTGGCGGGTGTCTGTTTCTCCTACTTTAGTTGGACCGGATTCGACAAAGGCGGTCCTTGAGAAGGTTGAAAAGCAATTTATGTATCACCGTTGTGGTTTTGCGTAGGTGAGAATTGTTCTTGCTAGATACCCCTAGCAGCCACGTAAAACATGCAACAACAATTAGAGGACGTCTAACTTGTTTTTGCAGGGTATGTTGTGATGTGATATGGCCAATTACATGATGATATATATATGTGATGTATGAGATGATCATGTATTGTATAGAATATCACAACTTGCATGTCGATGAGTACGGCAACCGGCAGGAGCCATAGGGTTGTCTTTAATTATTATATGACCTGCGTGTCAATCATTAAGCGCTATGTAATGCTTTACTTTATCGCTAAACGGTAGCAATAGTAGTAGAAGCAAGGTGGGCGCGACAACCCCGATGGCAACACGTTGATGGAGATTAAGATGATGGAGATCATGGTGTCATGCCGGTGACAATGGAGATCATGTCGGTGCTTTCAAGATGGAGATCAAAAGCACAAGTTCATGGTCATATCATGTCACTTATGATTTGCATGTGATGTTAATCCTTTTATGCACCTTGTTTTGCTTAGGATGACGGTAGCATTATAAGGTGATCCCTCACTAAAATTTCAAGATCAATTGTGTTCTCCCCGAGTGTGTACCATTTCAAAAGTTTGTCGTGTCGAGACACCACGTGATGATCGGGTGTGATAGACTCTACGTTCACATACAACTGGTGCAAGCCAGTGTTGCACATGTAGAACACTCGGTTAAACTTGACGAGACTAGCATGTACAGACATGGCCTCGGAACACAAGAGACCGAAAGGTCGAACATGAGCCATATAGTAGATATGATCAACATGATGATGTTCACCATTGAAACCACCTCAACTCACGTGATGATCGGACTTGATTGGTGAATTTGGATCATGTATCACTCGAATGACCGGAGGGATGTCAATTTGAGTGGGAGTTCTTAGATAATTTGATTAATTGAACTCATTATCATGAACATAGTCAGTAGTGTCTTTGCAAATTATGTTGTAGATTACTAGCTCACGCTATGTCTTCCTTGTATTTTTGTATGTTCCTAGAGAAATAGAGTTGAAAGATGATGGTAGCAATATTGCGGACTGGGTCTGTGATCTGAGGATTGTCCTCATTGCTGCATAGAAGGCTTATGTCCTTAATGCACCGCTCGGTGCCCCAATACCTCTAGCATCGTCTGTAGATGTTGTGAACATCTGACAGGCACGTTCTGATGACTACTTCATAGTTTAGTGCGTCATGCATTACGACTTAGAATTGAGGCTCCGAAGCGTTTTGAACGTCACAGAACATATGAGATGTTCTAAGAGCTGAAATTAGGATCTCAGGCTCGTGCCCATGTTGTGAGATATGAGATCTCCAACAAGATTCTTTGCCTACAAGATGAAAGAGAATAGCTCAATCGTTGAGCATGTGCTCAGATTGTCTGGGTGCTACAATCGCTTGAATCGAGTGGGAGTTGATCTTCTAGATAAGATAGTGATTGATATAGTTCTCCAAGTCACTGTCACTAAGCTACTAGAACTTGGTGATGAACTATAAAATGCCAGGGATAGAAATAATGATCCCTGAGCTGTTCGCGATGTTTGACACCGCGAAGGTAGAAATCAAGAAGGAGAATCAAGTGTTGATGGTTAGTAAAAACCACTAGTTTCGAGAAGGGCAAGGGCAAGGAGGGAAACTTTATGGATGGCAAGTCAGTTGCTGCTCGAGTGAAGCAACCCAAAGTTGAACCCAAACCCGAGACTAAGTGCTTCGATTATGAGGAGAGCGGTCGCTGAAGCGGAACAACCCTAGATACTTGGTAGATAAGAAGGCTGGCAACGTTGACAGAAGTATATTTGATATAAGTGTTATTGATGTGTACCTTGCTAGTACTCCTAGTAGCACGTAGGTATTGGATACCGGTTCAGTTGCTAAATGTTAGTAACTCGAAATAAAAGCTACGGAATAAACGGAGCACTAGCTAAGGGTGAGGTGACGATGTGGGTTGGAAATGTTTCCAAGGTTGATATGATCAACATCGCACGCTCTCTCTACCTTCGGGATTAGTGATGAACCTAAATAAATGTTATTTGGTGCTTTGAGTTGAGCATGAACGTGATTAGATCGTTGTTATTGCAACATGGTTATTCATTTAAGTTAGAGAATAATGGTTATTCTGTTTACATGAATAATACCTTCAATGGTCATGCACCCAGTGAGAATGGTTTGTTGAATCTTGATCGTAGCAATACACATGTTCATAACATTGATGCCAAAAGATACAAAGTTAGTAATGATAGTACCACATACTTGTGGCACTGCCGCTAAATGTCATATTGGTATAAATCGCATGAAGAAACTCCATGCTGATGGATCTTTGGACTCATTCGATTTTGAATCGGTTGAGACATGTGAACCATGCCTCATGGGCAAGATGACTAAGGACCCCGTTTTCGGTTTAATGGAGCGGGCAAGTGATTTATTGGAAATAATACATGTTGATGTATGCAATCCAATGAGTATTGTAGCGTGCAGTGGATATCGTTATTTTCTTACCTTCACTGATGATTTGAGTAGATATAGTGTATATTTACTTAATGAAACACAAGTCTGAATTTTTGAAAAGTTCAAGCAAATTCAGAGTGAAGTTTAAGATCATCGTGACAAGAAGATAAAAATGTCTGCGATGTGATCGTGGAGGTGAATGTCTGAGTTACGAGTTTGGCATACAACTTTAGACGATGTGAAAGCTGTTTCACAACTCACGCCACCTGGAACATCATAGTGTGATGGTGTGTCCGAATGTCGTAGTCGTGCTCTATTGGATATGGTGCGAACTATGATGTCTCTTATCGATTTGCCACTATAGTTTTGGGGTTATGCATTAGAGACAACAACATTCACTTTAAATAGGGCACCATCTAAATCCGTTGAGAGGACACCGTGTGAATTATGGTTTGATAGAAACCTAAGCTGTCATTTCTTAATGTTTGGGGCTGCGATGCTTGTGTGGAAAAATGTTTTCACCTAATGAGCTCGAACCCAAAGCAGACAAATGCATCTTCATAGAATACCCTAAGAACAGTTGGGTGAACCTTCTATCTCAGATCCAAGCTCCGAGATGCTTGCTTCAGTCCATAGAAGGATCACTGAAGCTTGCTCACCTTTTAGCATCCTTAGGACTGACAATAAAGTGAGTGGGAGCACTATAGAGTTTCTGATAAGCATATGTGGTTGACATATTGTTGATCGGAAATGATGTAGAATTTCTGGAAAGCATAAAGGGTTGTTTGAAAGGAGTTTTTCAAAGGAAGACCTGGATAAAGCTACCTAATTGTTGAGCATCAAGATCTATAGAGATAGATCAAGATGCTTGATGAGACTTTGAATGAGTACATACCTTGACAAGATTTTGAAAGAGTTCAAAATGGATTAGTCAGAGAGAAGTGTTCTCACCTGCTTTGTAAGGTGTGAATTTGAGTGAGACTCAAAGGTCGACCACGGCAGAAGAAAGAGAAAGGACGAATGTCGTCCACTATGCCTTAGCCATAGGCTCTGTATAGTATGCCATGCTGTGTACCGCACCTGTGTGTGCCTTGCCATGAGTCCGTCAAGGGGTACAAGAGTGATCCAGGAGTGGATCACTGGACAGCGGTCAAGATCATCCTTAGTAACTAAAAGACTAACGAAATGTTTCTCGATTATGGAGGTAAGAAAGAGTTCGTCGTAAAGAGTTACGTCGATGCAAGCTTTGACACCAATCCGGATGAATCTTAGTAGCAATCCGGATACGTATAGTAGAGCAGCCATTTGGGATAGCTCCAAGTGGAGTGTGGTAGCGGTGTTTACAGTTTGACATAGAGATTTGCAAAGTACACACGGATCTAAATGTCGCAGACCCGTTGACTATAAGACCTCTCTCACATGCAAAGCATGATCGAGCCCCAGAACTCATTGGGTATTAGATTCATAACAATGCGAATCACATGGTGATGTGAACTAGATTATTGACTCTAGTGCAAGTGGGAGACTGTTGGAAATATGCCCTAGAGGCAATAATAAATTGGTTATTATCATATTTCCTTGTTCATGATAATCGTTTATTATCCATGCTATAATTGTGTTGATCAGAAACTCAGATACATGTGTGGATACATAGACAACACCATGTCCCTAGTATGCCTCTAATAGACTAGCTCGTTGATCAAAGATGTCTATGGTTTCCTAGTCATGGACATGAGATGTCATTTGATAACGGGATCACGTCATTAGGAGAATGATATGATGGACAAGACCCAAACTACAAACGTAGCATATGATCGTGTCAGTTTATTGCTACTGTTTTCTGCATGTCAAGTATTTGTTCCTATGACCATGAGATCATTGTAAGGGCATATTTCTCCCTAAGTGGTTTTGGTGATTGATGACAATACCTTTGTAGACTAATCATGTGCATTGAGCATTTCAGATATCTCAGGTCTAGGCACAAGACGATTCAGTGCCCCTTAGAGTCTCTCGAAGACGGTTGTTCTATGCGTTTCTTTTCAGTGGATTTGATTCGTAGGAAAGCCATACTATCAAGAGGGGGTCCGCATCGGAAAGGTCTGGGTGGAATCAACACGTGCACATCTATTTCTTTGCACCACCTTTCCCTCTCTTCAATGGAGCCCCAACCCGTTTTCCTTCTCTATGCAAAAGGAACGCCTGCGAGGTGTTTGGGTTCAGTGGCCTGCGGTAGTACTGCTCCAGGGAGCGGTAGTACCGCAGGTGCCAGCGGTAGTACCGCTCCGTGGAGCGGTAGTACCGTTGTCTCCTGCCCTGGCCACTACACCTGCGGTAAGAGGCGCGAATGTAATTTTTTACTTCCACACTACTATGGTAGTACCGTGATTCTCGTCCGATACTACCGTGCGGACTTTTTTCGCAGATTTTCCCTCTACGGAGCCTCCAGTGGCTGCCTCTGCTAACCGTGCGGTAGTACCGCATGGGCTCGAGGTAGTTCCGCTCCGACGGTTCTACCGCTTGTGTCCTAGTGATAACCGCCAGGGCCAGCTACTTCCGTGCTAGTGGTAGTACCGCACAAGGCTGCGGTAGTACCGCAAGCCATCGCGGTAGTACCATGACTTTTGTGGTAGTACCATGGTGCGCGGGGCCGAGTGAGTGGATAATGGTTGGATCTTGTCGCCCACTATAAAAGGGAGGTCTTGTTCTCCAAGAAGCTCACCTCTTCCTTCCAAAAACTCCATTGTTGCTCCAAGCTCCATTTTTTCCCAATCTCTCTCCCTAGCCAATCAATCTTGTTGATTTCCTAGGGATAGGTTGAGAAGGCCCCGATCTACACTTCCACCAATAGAAATTTGATTCCCCCCACTAATCCCTTGCGGATCTTGTTACTCTTGGGTGTTTGAGCACCCTAGACGGTTGAGGTCACCTCAGAGCCACATTCCATTGTGGTGAAGCTTCGTGGTGTCGTTAGGAGCCTCTAATTCAGTTGTGGAGATTGCCCCAACCTTGTTTGTAAAGGTTCGGTCGCCGCCTTCAAGGGCACCAATAGTGGAATCACGACATCTCGCATTGTGTGAGGGCGTGAGGAGAATACGGTGGCCCTAGTGGCTTCTTGGGGAGCATTGTGCCTCCACACCGCTCCAACGGAGACGTACTTCCCCACAAGGAAAGTAACTTCGGTAACACATCCTTGTCTCCACCGGCTTCACTTTTGGTTATCTCACATCTTTACTTCTTGCAAGCGTTTATTGTGTCATGTCCCGTGCTTGCCTGTGTGCTAGTAGTGGTTAGCATCATATAGGTTGTTCACCTAGTTGCACATCTAGCTAACTTATTTGATGCTAAACCTTAATTGTTAAAGAAAAGTAAAAAGTGTTAGTTGCCTATTCACCCCCCTCTAGTCAACCATATCAATCCTTTCAATTGGTATCAGAGCCACGTCTCTTTATTAAGGGTTTCACCATCCGAAGAGTATGGCTGGCGAAGAGGCTCGTGTGGGAGAACTTCCCAAGGCCATGGGTGTGAACACGGTCTCACGCAAGGATTTGAACGAGGCTTTGACCTTAATCAAATCCTCCAAGGCTACCGAGGTTCAATCCATGTTTAAAGATTTCCTTAATACTCTTAAAATGTCTATCGATGCGGGGCAAGTGGTTAAACCCACTAACTCGTCATCGGATGCCAACTCCGATTAGGAGGGGGCTAGTGTCGGCAAAGATAATCATGCTCAAAGAGTTAATGGGTTGGAGAGCTTTGCCTCTGTTCCCCCTCCCGTGGTCTATGGAGGACCGGTGCACCCACCTCATATAGTCAATCTCGGTCCTCCTCCTAAACTTGTTAAGAATGATTTTGCTAACTAGGTTTTTAGTATCAAGTCTCATTTAGATCATAGCTCAATTCATCTCATGAGAGTCATTGAAGAAGGATACTATCCTCATGATCCACGCAATCTTACTCCAAGAGAACAAGCGGATAAACAACTAAATTCTTCCGCCTTGTTTATACTCCAAGCTGCAATTCCTCCTGAAGATCTACCTCACCTGCGGCCCTTCACTGTTGCTAAAGAATGTTGGGAACACATCATCTCCATGTACAAGGGCAGCTCAAGCATTCAACGGTCAAACTATGAAGTTGTTCTTGATCAGTCAGATGAGTTCGTGATGATAGAGGACGAGGAACCGCGTGAGCTCTATAGAAGGGTGACCGCTCTCGTTGTTTCCCTCAAGAATCATGGCATCACGGATGTGGATGATACTTGGATCAAGCGTAAGTTCCTGAAGGCTATCATGCCCTACAACAAGGCCGTGTCCACTGTCATTCGTCAAAGGCCAGAATTTCACACCTTATCATCTGGTGATGTGTTGGATGAATTCATTGCAATGAACATCCTCAATACAACGGCCGACAATGCTCTTGCTCGTGTTCAACGATCAAGGAAGTCCTCTCCCAATCTTGCACTGAAGGCCAAGATCAGTCAAGAGGAAGAAGAAGAAGAAGAAGAAGAGGTTTGCCCCGAGGACACCAAATATGCTTATCATGAGCACATGGATCTTGCGTCCAGACAATTTTGGGGCAACGAGAGAAACTCAAGGCCCAACTTCTCCAAGAACAACTCAAATGGGTCAAAGGGAAAGCAACGTGTGAGAACTTGCTACAACTGTGGTAATGTAAGTCACTTTGTGGTGGATTGTCCATACGAGAAGAGGGAAGACAATGGTGGCAAGCTCATTCGCAAAGATAAAGCCAAGTCCTTCCCAAACAAAACCAACTTTGTCAAGAAGGCTCCTCACAAAGTATTGGTAGCTCAAGAAGAGTATGCCTTAGATGATGATGTTTATGATGAAGACACAAGTGGTTAAGGAATGGTAATGGTATCCATGGCAATTGCCTCTTCTACCCCGACAAAGACATCACTCTTCGACGCCCCCAATGAGAACATTGTCGCGAGGTGCCTCATGGCTAAAGGTATCACTAAGGTAACCTCCAACGTCATAACCTAAAACATTAAGGCTTCCATTTCTTCCAATTCATCCTTAGATAGTGTGAATGAACTTGAGGAAGGAAAATAGGATAAGGATGAGTTTGACAAATTCATGGCTAAACTCAAGGGAGAGTCCAAGAAGCACTTCGTCGCTCTCTTGGAACAACTTGGTGAGGCCCATGACACTATTGAGTCTCAAGAAGAGTGTCTTGAGGAACTAAGAGGTCATAGTCGTGATTATGCCGATGAGATAGCGGATCTATCTATTGCTCTTGAGGAAGAGCAAGGTCTTCGTATGACTCTTGAGGAGTCACAAAATGTTGACCTTACTAAATTACGTAAAGATCATGATCATTCTATTGTTCTCAACCATGCTCTCAAGTCTGAGAAGGTTGCACTTGGGGTGGATCGTGATCGTCTCAAAGTTGAGCTTGACACACTTGTCAATGCGCACAAGGCATTGACATGTGCTCATACCTCTCTTAAGGAGTCATATGATCAACTCCAAGTGAAACTCACTAAGGAAATTGCCACATGTCCTCCTTTTGTTCTAATTGATAATGCATCTACTACTAACCCATGTTGTGAGCACGCACACCTTGTAGAGGAAAATGCCAAGCTCAAAGAGCAACTTAAAAAGGGTTTGGTGACGTGTATCCAAGGTGAGAAGACACTCAATGACCTTCTGACTTCTCAGAAGGAAGTTGTGGCAAAAGGAGTGGGGTTTGTACCCAAAACAAATGAGAAGAAGAAGGTTAACACCAAGGAAGCCCCATCACTCAAGCAAACCTTTGTAAGAGCTGGTGAAGGTCCTCATGAGAAGAAGAAAAACCAAGTTATGTTGGAAAATGCCAAGAAGGGCAAGAGCAAGAACATCCAACCCAACAAGACCGGCGACTTTAACCCCTCTTATGTGTTATGTTGTGCTAGTGATGGGCATGTTTATGCCAAATTTGTTGGTTCCTCTTATGAGTACATTGAATGGTGTATTTGGGTTCCTAAGACCATTGTTGCTAACATGAAAGGACCCATTGAAGAATGGGTACCTAAAGTCAAACATTGATCTCTTGTAGGGGTTTGCTTCCAGAGGACATCATGGTTGCTCGATAGTGGAGCGACAAATCATATGACCGGAAGCAAGGACTTGGTGGTGGACGTTCATCCTGACACATCTATGGCCACTCAAGTCTCGTTTGGTGATGATGCAATTTCAAAGGTATTGGGTCTTGGCAAGGTGGTAATCTCTCCGGAACTCACCATAAAGAAGGTCATGCTTGTTGAGACCCTCGCATACAATTTACTGTCAGTTTATCAACTTGTTACCATGGGTTTTAGTACTTTCTTTGGTATTGACTCTGTGACCCTTTTGTGGAGCAAGACTCTTAAAGTAGCTTTTGTTGGGCATGTCGAGAAAGGTCTCTATGTGGTGAACTTCTCGGAGCAACCCACTAAGACTGCGACTTGCTTAATGGCTAAAGTTGATGTGGGATGGCTTTGGCATCGCCGGCTAGCCCATGTTAATATGAGATCTTTGCAAAGTCTCTTCAAAGGGGATCACATCCTTGGACTAACAAATGTGAGTTTTGCCAAAGATCGTGCTTGCAGTGCTTGTATTGAAGGAAAGCTACATGAGAAGGCTCATCGTCCAACCACTACAATATACTCTAAGAGGACCTTAGAGCTCCTTCACATGGATCTCTTTGGTCCTCCATCTTTTGACAGCCTTGGTGGAAGAAAATATTGCTTGGTGATTGTGGATGATTACTCAAGATATACTTGGGTTTATTTCTTCAAGAAGAAGAGTGAGACCCAACAGACCGTCATCGACTTTGCAAATGAAGTCCAATGCCAACATGATACAAAGATTTTGATGATTATAAGTGACAACGGCACCGAGTTCAAGAACTACACCCTGAATGAGTTTCTCAGTGACGAAGGGATCAAGCACCAATATTCCACACCTTACACCCCTCAACAAAGTGGTGTTGCTGAGAGGAAGAACAGGATGTTGATTGATGCGGCAAGAACCATGATGGCAGAGTTTAAATCTCCGTACAACTTTTGGGCTGAAGCCATCAACACAGCGTGCCATGCATCTAACCGGCTCTATCTTCGCAAAGGGTTGAACAAGACCCCGTATGAGATTCTTACCGGTAACAAGCCCAACCTCACATACTTTCGGGTGTTCGGTTGTAAGTGTTTCATTCTCAAGAAAGGTGCTCGTTTGTCTAAATTTGAATTTGGAGCCCATGAGGGCATATTTGTTGGTTATGCTGCAAACTCTCATGCTTACCGTGTCCTCAACAATTCCACTAGACTCATCGAGGAGACGAGTAACATAGAGTTTGATGAAAATAATGGCTCCCAAGTGGAGCAAAGTGGTCTTTGTGATGTAGGTGATGAAATTCCTCCCGAAGCCATAAGAAGAATGGGTGTGGGATACTTCCTACCCATTGAGGAACCCCTTGTGGCCAAAGGAGAAGGACAATGTTCCACTCAAGTGGAACCATCACCGACGCAAGACCCACACTCTTCCAAAGAACAAACTGAAGGTCCTCTACCACATGAACAAGATCAAGGGCAAGATCAACTCACTGATGATGGTGTCTCACCAAGTGATGCCCAAGATCAAGTTCCTGTCTCCGAGCAATCTCGAGATCAAGATCTTCTTCAAGATCAAGAGCAAGCTCAAGAAGGCGCTCAAGATCATCAAGATGACGACTCACAGAATGCAGGCCCTCAACCTTCCATGGAAGAAATCTTAGAGAGACAAGCTGCCAAGAAAGCCGCCAAGAATGCCAACAAGCTCAGAATTAGACAACATGTGTTGGAGAACGTCTACGGTGACTTGAAAAAAGGGGTAACCACTCGTAAACAATTAACAAACTTTTGTGAACATCACGTGTTTGTTTCTTGCATTGAGCCCCTTAAGGTTCAAGATGCGCTCGAGGATATGGAGTGGGTTGAAGTTATGCACGATGAACTCAACAACTTCAAGCACAACCAAGTGTGGCGACTGGTGCCAAGACCTAAGGAGAATCACAATGTTATTGGAACAAAATGGATCTTCAAAAACAAGCAAGATGCGAATGGTATTGTCATTCACAACAAGGCACGACTGGTGGCACAAGGATACTCCCAAGTCGAGGGTATCGACTACGGTGAAACCTTTGCTCCTGTTGCTCTCCTTGAATCTATTCGCATGTTACTTGCATATGCCTCTCATCATAATTTTAAATTATATCAAATGGATGTCAAGAGTGCCTTTCTTAATGGTCCTCTTAAGGAGTTGGTATATGTCAAGCAACCCCCGGGGTTTGAGGATCCCAAGTTCCCCAATCATGTATATGTTCTCGATAAGGCTCTCTATGGCCTTAAACAAGCCCCACATGCATGGTATGAGCACCTTACCGAGATGTTGCAAGACCATGGGTTTGAAATTGGGAAAATCGACCCCACTCTTTTTACAAAGAGGGTCAACAGGAACTTGTTCATATGCCATCTATATGTTGATGATATTATTTTTGGTTCTCCTAGCAAAGCTTTCAATGAAGAGTTCGCCACTTTGATGACAAACAAGTTTGAGATGTCCATGATGGGAGAGTTTAAGTACTTCCTTGGTTTCGAAGTCAAGAAACGAAATCAAGGTACATTCATCTATCAAGCCAAATACACTCAAGACATGCTCAAGAGGTTCAAGATGGATGAGCTCAATCCTCCCAAGGCCAACACTCCCATGCCACTCAAATGCCATCTTGACAGCGATCCCAATGGTAAAGCTGTGGATCAAAAGGTATATCGCTCCATGATAGGATCCTTGCTTTACCTTTGTGCATCTAGGCCGGATATCATGTTAAGTGTGGGTATTTGTGCACGATTTCAATCTGCGCCTAAGGAGAGTCACCATGTGGCTGTCAAGCGAATCTTTCGATATTTGGCTCATTCCCCAAACTTTGGCTTATGGTATCCCAAGGGGGCTTCGTTTGATCTCGTTGGATATACTGACTCGGATTGGGCGGGAGACCGTGTGGATAGAAAGTCCACTTCTGGAGGCTGCCAATTTCTTGGTCGGTCTTTGGTAAGTTGGTCTTCGAAGAAACAAAATTGTGTTTCTCTCTCGTCCATCGAGGCCGAGTATGTAGCTGCTGCCAGTTGTTGTGCTCATATTTTATGGATGAGTAAAACTTTAAAGGATTACGGTGTCCATTGTGACAAAGTGCCTCTTTACTGTGATAATGAAAGTGCCATTATGATCTCCAGCAACCCAGTTCAACATTGCAAGACGAAGCATATTGATATTCGTCATCACTTTCTTCGGGAACACGTCAAGCAGGGAGACATCAATCTTATCCATCTGAGCACTAACAAGCCACTTGCAGACATTTTTATGAAGCCTTTAGATGAAGCAAGATTTCGCGAGTTAAGGCATGAGCTAAATATCATTGATTCGAGCAATGTGGATTGACTTAGTGCACACCTCCCCACACTCATCATTATGTCTTGTCTAGGTGTAGGCATGGATTTAGGGGGACTGTAGTTCTCTCAATGAACTATCCCTCCTCCTATTATGCATAAACTAATCAAAGTCTGTCACTTGCCATCTGTGATGGTTACGGTGCTTAAAAGATGAGTCTTGGTCATGGGCCCAAGGATAATTCTTCGCGGTGCCATACCATCTGACTCAAACATAGGTGGATCTAGGGCCACCGCCCTCTCTTCATGTGAAGTCGAGGCTCATCGGTTGGTCCTCTTTTATTCTCTTCTCTGATGGACCATGCTCGTGTTTTTATCCTAGATCATAGTTATTCTTGTCTCGTGTGTTGTGCAGATTTTGGCGATCTCCCTCTTTCTTATTTTGTTTTATTGTCACATTTATACACCAAGAAGGCAGCATGGTACTACCGTGGAGGAGCGCGGTACTACCGCTGGAGCGGTACTACTGCTTACCGCGTGGAAGTAAAAAATTACTTCCGCCCATTGAGCGGTACTACCTTAATGACTGCGATACTACCATAACATCGTGTGCGCATGGGGGTTAAGAGCGGGCAGGGGGTTTCCCATCTTCCCCATACCCCATTTTCTCTCTTCCCCTCACGTCTCTCTCTCTCCTCCTCTCAACTGCCGCCGGATCTCCTCACGGATCTTCATCTCCGGCCACTTGATTCTTATTTGTTCCGGTGGGATCGTTCCCCACATCGTTCTCTTGCAATGGACCCCGGTATTTCCCCAATCCCCTCTTGTTTTGCCTCTCCCTTTTTGAATCTAGGCTTTTGGAGAAATATGAGATGGTCTAGCTTTGTTTGGATCCGATTTATGCATAAGAAGATGTTTTGCGAGTGCTAGTGCGCTAGAAGTGCGTATTGATAGGATTAAACGGGGTATTTTTTGATCTAGGGCAGTACCAATATGATCTGATCTGTGTTCTTGCGAAATTCCGCCCCGTGCGGTACTACCGCACCTGGTGCGGTACTACCGCTCGTAGGGCGGAAGTAAAAAATTACTTTCGCAGGCGCCACGATACTACCGCTCCCGCGGTACTACCGCGTCGTGGGCGGTACTAATTTTTTACTTCCGCTGTCGGGGCGGCAGTACAAAATTACTACCGCTCCAGCCATGGTACTACCGCTCCCAGTGGTACTACCGCGTCTGAAGCGGTACTAATCTTTTACTTCCGCTGTCGGGGCGGTAGTAAAAAATTACTTCCACTCTAGCCACGGTACTACCGCTCCAGCGGTACTACCGTGTCTGGAGCGGTAGTAAATTCTTACTTCCGCAAGAACATATTGGTACTCTTCTCAATCCACAACTACCTCGTTTTGTCCTGTCCATTCTCTCTTCTACATGGTTTTTGTGTCTGCTTTCATCCTTGCCTTATTTTCTTGCTTGTCCTTTGTGTTTGCATTGTGTGCCCTAGGTGGTGGCTCTGGTTCCAGCTCTGCTCCACGCCGTTCCAATCCGTCTCGTGACACAAGTTCCAAGCGGCTTCACAATCCAGATGCTCCTGAGGGCTCCAATGATCCACCACGCCATTTCAAGAGGAATGCATCCAAGCTCAAGCAACCAATTGAGAACTTTGATGTCATGCCACAAGCTGAGTTTCTGGCTCGAAGGTTGATGAATCCCTACGACAAGCCAAGGGAAGTTTCCAAGGCATATGACTTGTTCTGGACCAAGCAACAGTATCTTATTCACCTGGATGTGATCAAGGGCAAGAAAAATCACTATGTTCCTGTCCAATACATTGATCTGGAACACATGAGGAAGCATCCGCAATACTTTGGTGAGGCTCTGGAGTTGGTGCAGTAGTTGGCTATAGCAGACATCATCACCTTCCAACTTGACTTTGATCCAAAGCTTTTGGGTCAGTTCTTTGCCTCTATTCACTTTCACTCTGATGCGGAGCGGACCATGACATGGATGACCCATGGCAAGCAACTGACTTCCTCCTAGAAGGACTTCATGGAATTGCTACATGTTCCTGACTCCGGACTTGATGTGCCACTTGGTCTACGCCCTCATGGAAACCCTCACCCAACTGGTAAGGATCAGCTCGTACCTTTCCATATTCTGAAGACCTTATGATATGGTGAGCAAATTCCAGTGCTCAACCCCTTCCTTGATGTCATGCACTGGATCTTCCGCAACACTCTGTTTCCTCGCATGGGAGACAAGGACAAGGTACACTCCTATCTGGTGGATATGTTGCTGCTATGTGAGAAAGGAAGAAATGAAGACATTGGCATCCTTGATGTGTCTCATGTTATGTGGTCTGAGCTTCGCACAACTGTGTTTCATCGGAAGGTCCCCATTTATGGGCCATACTTGTTCTACCTGATTCGTGCTACTTGGGACAAGAAGTTTCCAGGTCAGGACATGCCGGAGCACACGTTTCTTCATGAGCCCATTCGTCTGCGTATGAAGGACAAGTGGGCCAACACCACCACTAAGCCACCGTCTACTCATTCGGAGGTCAATGAGGATGAGATCGAAGAGGAGGATGACAACAGTTCTGAGTCCTATGTACCTCCGTCTTCTGAGCCATCTTGGTCCAAGAAGCTCTCTCACAAGATGAAGACTTTGTTTTGCATGCAGGCCAAGGGTCAGTATAAGGCTCACGTTTCTTAGAAGGAGAGTCGCCAGCGTGACAAGCGTATTCTGAGGAAGCTTGGCGAGACCATCTCGAGTGGGTCTGAGAAGGACATCACCCCTGAGGCCACTTGGATGGCTAAGCAGCAGTTCCAGTGGGATGATTCAGATGCGGAGTCCATCCCAGATGCTTCCAAGGAGTCCGATGACTGATCTTTCTGCATGGGAGCTACCACCTAGGTGTTTGGTGTCCTCTCTGCCTTTTTGGTGTCTCGATGCCAAAGGAGGGGAGAGTGTCGGATTTGCGCGTATTTGTGTTTGCATTTGCCTTTTCGTCGTCTCTCTGCTTTCGTTGAACCTTGGTTTATGTCATTTGTGTGTGTGTGACCTGGAGACTTCCTCTATCATATGGTGTGAGACATATGCTATCACTACTACTTTATTATTGTCTAGTTTGATTCGTAGCTTGTGAGTCTGTCCATATCGTTCCCTTATCTCTATGCTCACATGCTATGCCTAGTTTCCATACTTAGTTCTGGTCATTCTGTTGCATAGATTGCATTGCCTATAAAATATAGGGGGAGTGTTGATCCTAGTGTGTGTGCCCTGCAGTCCAAAGCATATCTAGAGTATGCACACATCTAGGGGGAGCTATCCTATATTTTGTAGGTCTTGAGGTTGCATATGCTTATTTTATATCCTTATGTGCAAATCCCGTGTTGTCATCAATCCACCAAAAAGGGCGAGATTGTAAGGGCATATTTCTCCCTAAGTGGTTTTGGTGATTGATGACAATACCTTTGCGGACTAATCATGTGCATTGAGCATTTCAGATATCTCAGGTCTAGGCACAAGACGATTCAGTGCCCCTCGGAATCTCTCGAAGATGGTTGTTCTATGCATTTCTTTTCGGTGGATTTGATTCATAGGAAAGCCGTACTATCAAGATGGGGTCCGCATCGGAAAGGTCTATGTGGAATCAACACATGCACATCTATTTCTTTGCACCACCTTTCCCTCTCTTCAATGGATCCCCAACCCGTTTTCCTTCTCTGTGCAAAAGGAACGCCTGCGAGGTGTTTGGGTTCAGTGGCTTGCGGTAGTACCGCTCCAGGGAGCGGTAGTACCGCTGTCTCCTCCCGTGGCCACTACACCTGAGGTAGTAGGCGCGGATGTAATTTTTTACTTCCGCCCTACTACGATAGTACCGCGATTCTCATCCGGTACTACCGTGCGGACTTTTTTCGTAGAGTTTCCCTCTGCGAAGGTTGGCACAGAAGTAATTAATTACTTCCATGCACCTCCAGTGGCTGCCTCTGCCAACCGTGCGGTAGTACCGCACGGGCTCGCGGTAGTACCGCTCCGACAATTCTACCGCTTGTGTCCTAGTGATAACGGCCAGGGCCATCTACTTCCGTGCTAGCGTTAGTACCACACAAGGTTGTGGTATTACCGCAAGCCATCACGGTAGTATCGTGACTTTTGTGGTAGTACCGTGATGCGCAGGGCTGAGTGAGTGGATAACGGTTGGATCTTGTCTCCCACTATAAAAGGGAGGTCTTCTTCTCCAAGAAGCTCACCTCTTCCTTCCAAAAACTCCATTGTTGCTCCAAGCTCCATTTTTGCCCGATCTCTCTCCCTAGCCAATCAATCTTGTTGATTTCCTAGGGATAGGTTGAGAAGGCCCCGATCTACACTTCCACCAAGAGAAATTTGATTCCCCCCACTAATCCCTTGTAGATCTTGTTACTCTTGCGTGTTTGAACACTCTAGACGGTTGAGGTCACCTAGGAGCCACATTCCATTGTGGTGAAGCTTCGTGGTGTCGTTGGGAGCCTCCAATTCAGTTGTGGAGATTGCCCCAACCTTGTTTGTAAAGGTTCGATCGCCGCCTTCAAGGGCACCAATAGTGGAATCACGACATCTCGCATTGTGTGAGGGCGTGAGGAGAATACGGTGGCCCTAGTGGCTTCTTGGGGAGCATTGTGCCTCCACACCGCTCCAACAGAGACATACTTCCCCACAAGGGAAGGAACTTCGGTAACACATCCTCGTCTCCACCGGCATCACTTTTGGTTATCTCGCATCTTTACTTCTTGCAAGCGTTTATTGTGTCATCTCCCGTGCTTGCCTGTGTGCTAGTAGTGGTTAGCATCATATAGGTTGTTCACCTAGTTGCACATCTAGCTAAATTATTTGATGCTAAACCTTAATTGTTAAAGAAAAGTAAAAAAGTGTTAGTTGCCTATTCACCCCCCTCTAGTCAACCATATCGATCCTTTCAATCATGCAACTCACCGACACCGGAGGAGTACCTTGTGTGTATCAAACGTCGCAACATAACTGGGTGACTATAAAGGTGCTCTATAGGTATCTCCGAGGGTGTCTGTTGCGTTGGCATGGATCAAGACTGGGATTTGTTACTCCGTGTGACGGAGAGGTATCTCAGGGCCCACTCGGTAATACAACATCACAATAAGCCTTGCAAGCAATGTGACTAAGTGTTAGTCACATGATCTTGTATTACCGAACGAGTAAAGAGACTTGCTGGTAATGAGGTTGAACTAGGTATGGAGATACCTACGATCGAATCTCGGGCAAGTAACATACCGAAGAACAAAGGGAATATCATACGGGATTAACTGAATCCTTGACATAGAGGTTCGACCGATAAAGATCTTCGTAGAATATGTAGGAACCGATATGGGCATCCAGGTCCTGCTATTGATTATTGACCGTACAGGTGTCTTGGTCATGTCTACATAGTTCTTGAACCCGCAGGGTCTACACACTTAAGGTTCGATGACATTTCGGTAGTATAGAGTTATGTATGGTGGTGACCGAAGGTTTTTCGGGGTCCCAGATGAGATCTCGGACGTCACGAGGAGCTCCAGAATGGTCCGGAGGTAAAGATTGATATATAGGAAGTCCTGTTTTGGTCGCCAGAAATGTTTCGGGCTCATCGGTAGTGTGCCGGGAGTGCCGGTAGTGTACCGAGGGACCATCGGGAGAGGTATTTCGATCCAAGAGGCTACATGGGCTGTGGGAGGAGGTAAACCAGCCCCTGGTGGGCTGGCCAAAGCCTCCTCTAAGGGCCCATGCGGCTGGAGTGGTTTGAGAAGGAAAAAAAATCCAAAGGTGGAGAGGTCGAAAGAGTTTCCAAGTGGAAAGGAGGAATCCTACTCCTAATAGGATTGGACTAGGACTCCTCCACCTCCAATTTCGTCCAAATCTTGAGGGTTTGAGGCTTCCTCCTCCCCTCCCTCCCTCCTATATATACTATAGGATTTAGAGACAAAAAGCTAACCCTAATAGCCACGTGCTACCTGTCCTCTAGATCACAGTTTCTCCTCTAGATCGGTTTTCAGCGGTGCTTAGGCGAAGCCCTCCTGGAATAGCTCCACCATCATCGCCGCAACGCCGTCGCGCTGCTGGAGAACTCATCTACCTCTCCACTCCCTCTTGCTGGATCAAGAAGGCGGAGATCGTCATCGAGCTGTACGTGTGCTAAACGCGGAAGTGTCGTCCGTTCAGCGCTAGATCAGAAGGACCGTGATCAAGATCGCGGGACAATTCGTGATTGGATCGCGGGATGGATCGTGATTGGATCGCGGGACGCTCGGCGATTTGGATCGCGAAGACGTTCGACCAAGCATTGAAATCTAGGCCGATATGACCGATATATAGGCCGATATATCATTTTGGGGGCTCTATCGATATAAACATAACATATCATTTTGTAAATATCATTTTCACACATATCATCGTATATGATCCGAAATATCGACTGATATGACCGATATCTGACCCGATATGTCCAATGATATAGACCGATAAGTAGATGATCAAAATTCTTAGTAAAAAAACTAGTGCAAATAAGATTATGCATTGATAACTTTATCATATTCTTGAACTCACACATGAAATTTTATACATATATAGAATGTATTGTTTTCAATTTTATAGTAATGATTTTGTGAATATTTCTTAATAGTATCTTAATTAACAAGTTAAGACACTAGGACATCATACATTTAGTTTTAATAAAAACACATGTTTTGAGTTAGAATAACAAGAAAAATTCAAATATGTTGCCTCCGATATATCTACATATTGTCCGATATATCACCCGATATCCGACATCTGATATGTGAAGGCCAAACCGATATGAACCTGATATCCGATATTTTGAACCTTGCGTTCGACTACATCAACCACGTTTCTTAACGCTTCCCGCTTAACGATTTACAAGGGTATGTAGATCCACTCTCCCTCTCGTAGATGCTCATCACCATGGATAGATCTTGTGTGTGCATAGGAATTTTTTTGTTTCCCATGCAACGTTCCCCAACAAGCACCGGCTCAGGAAGATAAATACCAACATTTGGGATGGTCTGGCCCTGCGCCTTGTTAATGGTCATCGCAAAACTTAGATCGATGGGGAATTGTTTCCTCTTAAGCTTGAAGGGAAGTGAGATATCCTCCGATGGTGATAAAGGGATCCTCGGTATAAATACCCTTTTCCCAACATGTTGCCCACCTACAATCTCTTCATCAATTGCATTATCTTGGAAGGCTCTGATCATTAGCCTTGTTCCATTGAAGAGGCCATTGTGAGGTTCGAGGTTCTGTAGTAGAATGACGGGGCAATTGACCTTCACTTTCAACACATGCGGTGGCAATCCATTTGGGGTGAGTGAATTCACAAAGTCAATGGGGTAATTGTTTGAGAAGTCAACCTCAATAGAGTCGAAGCTATGGTATACCGTCTCTTCGCTAGGAAACATGCCGATCATCTTGGAATTCAGCTCATCAACATGGTCATTCTTTGTGGAAAGAATAGCACGGGAGCTCATGTACTCTCCCGATTTATCATTGAAATTAAGAGATGGGAAAACTTCTTTGATTAGCCTATTGATTGTTGTTTCATCATCAGTATGAACGATCACTATGTCCTCAGGGAGACGCACATAGTCATCACCTATCGTTTCTTCGGTTCCATTGCCAATCCTCAAGAGATACTTAGAGAACCAAGGGTCAGCTTGTGCTCTCATGTTACGTGTAAGGTGTATCTTACGAATCTTCTGTCATATATAGGATCTTTGTATCGTAGCATCTGTGATCTGTGATCTTGTCCCTTTTGGAACCATTGGAAGGATCTGCCTAAAATCTCCACCAAAAACGACAATCTTCCCCCCAAACGGCAAAACACATCCCATTATGTCTTGGAGTGACCTATCAAGCGCCTCCATAGCTTGACGCTTTGTCATGGTGACTTCATCCCAAATTATTAAGGCCGCCTCTTTCAGCAACTCTGCCGTACCACTTTGCTTTGTGAAACCACACATGCTATTTTCCGTGAGTTTAATGGCTATTTTGAACCTAGAGTGTGCAGTACGCCCTCTAGGTAATATCAAGGCTGCTATACCTGATGTGGCAGTGGCAATGGCTATCTTACCCATTGAACGCACCTTAGCAAGCAACGCCTTGAACAAGTATGTCTTCCCAGTGCCTCCTGGAGCATCAAGAAAGAATAATTTGTTGAAAATATGCCCTAGAGGCAATAATAAATTAGTTATTATCATATTTCCTTGTTCATGATAATCATTTATTATCCATGCTATAATTGTGTTGATCGGAAACTCAGATACATGTGTGGATACATAGACAACACCATGTCCCTAGTATGCCTCTAATAGACCAGCTCGTTAATCAAAGATGGTTAAGGTTTCCTAGCCATGGACATGAGATGTCATTTGATAACGGGATCACATCATTAGGAGAATGGTCTGACGGACAAGACCCAAACTACAAACGTAGCATATGACCATGTCAGTTTATTCCTATTGTTTTCTGCATGTCAAGTATCTGTTCCTATGACCATGAGATCATGCAACTCAATGACACCAGAGGAGTGCCTTGTGTGTATCAAATGTCGCAACGTAACTGGGTGACTATAAAGGTACTCTACAGGTATCTCCGAGGGTGTCTGTTGGGCTGGCATGGATCAAGACTGGGATTTGTTACTCCGTGTGACGGAGAGGTATCTTAGGGCCCACTCGGTAATACAACATCACAACAAGCCTTGCAAGCAATGTGACTAAGTGTTAGTCACGGGATCTTGTATTACGGAACGAGTAAAGAGACTTGCCAGTAACGAGGTTGAACTAGGTATGGAGATACCGACGATCGAATCTCGGGCAAGTAACATACTGAAGAACAAAAGGAACATCATACGGGATTAACTGAATCCTTGACATAGAGGTTCGACCGATAAAGATCTTCGTAGAATATGTAGGAACCAATATGGGCATCCAGGTCCCGCTATTGTTTATTGACCGTAGAGGTGTCTCGGTCATGTCTACATAGTTCTCGAACCCGCAGGGTCTGCACACTTAAGGTCCGGTGACGTTTCGGTAGTATATAGTTATGTACGGTGGTTACCGAAGGTTGTTCAGAGTCCCTGATGAGATCCCGAACATCATGAGGAGCTCTGGAATGGTTCGGAGGTAAAGATTGAGATATAGGAAGTCCTATTTTGGTAACCGGAAAAGTTTCGGGCTCATCGGTAGTGTACTGGGAGACCATTGGGAGGGGTATTTCGACCCAAGAGGCTACATGGGCTGTGGGAGAGTGAATACCAGACCTTAGTGGGCTGGTGTAAGTCCCACACTAGGCCCATGCGACTGGGAGAGAAAAGCCCAAAGAGAAAAGGTGGAAAAAGGCAAAAAAGGCAAAAAAGGAAGGAGTCCTCGTCCTACTAGGATTGGAGGAGGATTCCTCCTATCCTCCTCGGTTCGGCCCAAGCCTAGGGATGGCCCCTTGAGGTCCAAGCCTCCTCCTCTCTTCATCTTATATATGGTAGAGGTTTTAGGGTTTTTGCACTAGATTTTCAGCCACGTGCTACCCTCTCCTCTAGTGCATAGTTTCTCCTCTAGATCGGTTTTCTGCAGTGCTTAGGCGAGGCCCTGTCGGAATATCTCCACCACCATCGCCGCAACACCGTCGCACTGTGTTGGGTATATAGCCCCACGGTGAGACCCGCCTAGAAGGCTCCGGGTCATACCTCGCGTCTCGTATACCGGCCCGAGAGTGAGCCGTGAAGACTGGAGGGCACAGAAGCTTAGCGGCTCGACAGAATGGGCTGGCGGGTGGCCCGGATGAGAAGACCCGGGCGTGTAAGCCACCCGGGGACAACTTGGTTAGGATAGGCAAGAGAAGATAGAGGTAGACTCGGACATGTAATGAGATTTGGCCACAACTTGTATGACCCGTGGTCTTGACCTCTTATATAAAGGCAAGACCCGGGGCGATTTAGAAATCAGGTTATCGAAAGCTAGGTCAAGCAATAGCTCCCTTGTAATCGATACATCAAGCAATACAAACACAAAACATGACGTAGGCTATTACCTCAACTTGAGGGGCCGAACCTGGGTAAACTCATGTCCTTCGTCCCAACCAACCCCTTTGAGTCCATCACTTTACCAATGGCCTCGAACCCAAGTCCGTTCACCCGGACATATGCCATGATAAAACCACGATAGTTGGCACCCATCATGGGGCTCGCGCTCAGTGGTGTTGAGTTCTCAAAGGGCAATCTCCCAGGGCTTGGGGGATACGTGGTCGGAAGGATAAGAAAGAGTCGCCGCGGCCGGCTCTACATCGATGACGCCGGCTGGGGGCTCGATGCCGACTCTATGTAGTATGGATTTCGTGTTCCTTTCGGCGGGATTCATGTTTTCATCGGAAGAACCGATGGATCTACACCTGGGCCGGACGTCTGCACCAACGTTGTCGAGCCGGCTCGGCGTGCACAACCCGCCCGGGATGTGCAGCTCACCCGTGTTGATCCGGGCCGGAGGCACGTCTTCGTAGGTTTACTCAAGGCATGGATCTGGAAGCTTCCTGGTCGCAGGAAACTCTTGTCTGTTCGGGAGACGAATCTTCAAGCGGAGAGACGAAATAAATTTATCAGCTTCACAACGGCAGGCTAGGGGGCTATGATGAGCATTCCCCTGAGTCAGAACATTCTGAAGCGGACGCTTTTGGGCCGCCGGCTCACGCAACTGTATTCATGGCAGAGCCGGCCCCAGGCACGAGCAGTGCAGCCGCCGGAGCGGCAACCTCAGGAGGTGACCCGCCGCCGCCGGCGCAAGTTCTTCTGGATTTGATGAACAAGCTTACGGCCCTGATGGCCACTGAAGTTACACCAGATAATCAGGTTGCCCAGAACTTAGAGATTATGAGGCTCAAGGACCGGATGGCGGAGGAGCAACAGAGGATAGCTGAGCTAAAAGTCTAGATGGAGGAAGAGGCAGAACGTATTAAAACGGACGCTCTCCACCTCAGGCTAGAGCAGTAATCGGCCGCTGCAGTGCATTAAGGAGGCATCAATCCCGTTTGCCTGAACGGTATGAGGCTAGGAACCTATTCAATACACCCAGAATGGGACGAGCCGCGGACGCGCCCGGAAGCCGCCCGGCGGCTCGACCGATGTTTCACCCGGCCCGACGAAACTAGGCCTCACGAGAGGTTTTTCCAACACCGGCGGGTCATTATCCTAACCCGACCGAGAACATGGTGGCGGCGGCCACCCAACTTGAGATGATTCCTATTCTGGATGAAGCGCCTTTTGCGGAAGAGGTGCGGAATGCCATTGGATATCTGCAGACGACGATGGCTCAGCAGGAGAGGTACACTCATAGCCGGAGCCGCGTTCATTCAACACCTCTCTCCAGCCGGAGCTTTAGCCGGCGCTATGAGTCGCTAGCGGTTTCCAGCAGTGACCGGCAGAGAGCACCTTCGGGGGATGATCAGGCAGTTCTGGATGCGCAAGCGCTCGTGAATCGGGCAAGGAACCAGCAGGAGGCGGCCGTTGTAGCCGCGGCGACTCACCAGGAGCCTGCGCCTTCTATATCAGTAGGAGCCGGAGTAACTGCCAGGGCCGTGGGAGTGCCATGTTTATCGCCGGCTCTGCGAAGTGAACGGTTGCCGAAGGATTTTAAGGGCCTCGCAAGGTTCCAAATTACACTGCTGATTTGCCTCCAGAGGCCTGGGTCGAGAGTTACGAGCTGGCTATTGAGATGTTAGATGTCAGTGAGGCGGTGTGCGCTAAATACTTTCTCATGATGCTTGAAGGTTCGACTTGCACGTGGTTGAAAGGGTTGCCTCCCAATACCATCAGTTCGTGGGCCGAGTTAAGGGCAAGGTTCATCAAAAATTTCCAAGGAACTTGCAAACAACCTATGACCATTATGGATCTTGATCACTGTGTCGAGCAGGAGGGCGAGTCGGCTCATCATTGGGTCCGGCGGGTGTCAGCCATCATCCATTCATCTGAGCAGATCACGGCAGCCCAAGCCGTGCTCATCTTAGAGAAAAAATTGTCAGTTCGTTCCACTGAAGCAGAAACTTGGCCGGCTCAAGCGTATGTGTCAGGATATGGGAGAGCTCATGACGGCTCTTACGAAGTACGCCGACTCTGATAACACGAAGGACCCAGGCTCGGATGAGGAGAAAGCCGGGCAAGGAATGAAAAACAATCAAGGAAAAGGTGTGGTTAACAATGGTAATCAGAACAAGCGGAAGAATCCCGATGGTAGGTCGGAGCAGGTAGCCAATGCAAGTACTGGCGAGAGTCCTCCCAAGGGCAATGGGAAGTTCAGGTCATCTTTTAATAAGAACAGGACTCCCTTCAGTTTGGAGGAGGCGGTCAAGAAGCCCTGTCCAGAACATAGCCAGCCTGACAAACCTTCATCGCACACGTGGGGTGATTGCCACTTCATGCAGAAGTTAAAGAATTATTATACACGACCCAATGACCGGGGCGATGGTCCGCCCGGCGGCGTAGGACACGGCGGGTTAGGAGCCGGGTTTGGATCCGGCGGCTCAGGGTCTGGTCATCATGGTCAAGGCGATCAAGGAGGGCATCCGTAGCACTCTGATAATAACAACCAGCAGAAGCATAACCAGTCTGGGCATCATAATAATCCGAAGCAGCTCAGCTCAGGCCAATATCATGTTTTCACGACCTGTCTTAACAAGCGGGATCAGAAATTACGCAGGCGGGCGGTTCATGCAGCTGCGCCGGCTCTGCCGCGGTACTTAAAGTGGTTTGAATATGACATAACTTGGAGCCGGGAAGATCACCCGCCTCGTGTTGATGACCCGGGGCGGCTGGCTTTGGTGGTTGCCCCCCAGTAGGGGGTTATATGGTGAACAAGGTGCTTATGGACGGAGGCAGTAGTATCAACATCCTTTATTATGACACCTTCTGCCGGATGAACTTGCTTGACAAGGATCTTAAGCCTTCATCCACCATCTTTCATGGTGTGGTACCCGGCAAGTCGGCCTATCCAGTGGGCAGAATTTCTTTGGAGATTGCCTTCGGGGATGAATATAACTACAGGGTGGAGTCCTTGTGGTTTGAAGTAGTCAAAATCAAGAGCCCTTATCATGCGTTGTTTGGACGGCCGGCTTATGCTAAGTTCATGGCTAGGCCCTGCTACGTATACTTGCAACTTAAGATGCCCGGGTTGAAGGGCACTATTACCGTTCATGGTGACCAGAATACGGCCATTGAGTGTGAAGAAGGAGACATGGCTTATGCAGATGCCAGTTGCGCTTAGGAGGAACTTAAGTTCTATAAGGAGAATGTTGATCCGGAGGATATGACGCCTCTATAAAAGCCCACAATGGATGCTGAGCTGCCCCTTAAGTTTTCGGCGGATGACACCAAGGCAATCGACTTCACTTCGGGCGACTCATCCAAACAGTTCATCATTGGGGCTCATATGGATCCCAAATAGGAAAGCGCACTCATCTAATTCATCCGTGAGAATCGGGACATCTTTGCATGGAAACCTTCTGACATGCCAGGTGTTCTGAGAGAGTTCACTGAGCACAATCTTAATGTGGATCCCAAGTTTAAACCGATCAAGCAGTTTCTACGGCGGTTCAATGAGGAGAGGCGAAAGGCCATCGGGGAAGAGGTCGCCCGGCTCTTAGCAGCGGGTTTCATTGTTGAGGTTTTTCACCCGGAATGGCTTGCCAACCTAGTGCTGGTGCTTAAAAAGAACGGCATGTGGCGGATGTGTGTGGATTAGACGGACCTTAACAAGGCTTGTCCGGCTAACCCTTTTCCTCTCCCGCGTATTGATCAGATCATTGATGTCACAGCGGGCTGCGAAAGCCTGTGCTTCCTGGATGCATATTCAGGATATCATCAAATCTAGATGGCAGTTAAGGACCAAGAGAAGACGGCTTTCGTTACGCCTTTTGGAGCCTTCTGTTATTTATATATGCCTTTCGGGCTCAAGAGTGCCCAAGCAACTTATCAGCGTTGTGTGCAGAATTGTCTCCACAGTCAGATCGGGCGCAAAATCCATGCTTACGTGGATGATATTGTGATCAAATCAAGGAAGAAGGAGACCCTTTTGGAAGATTTAAGGGAAACTTTTGACAATCTCTGGGTCTATAAGATGATGCTTAACCCGGCCAAATGTGTCTTTGGTGTTTCGGCTGGCAAGCTCTTGGGATTTCTGATTTCTGAGCGTGGCATTGAGGCTAACCCGGATAAAATCAAGGCTATCACCTCTCTAGCAGAGCCGGCCTGTGTTAATGACGTTCAACGTCTGGCAGGGCGTATTGCCGCATTAAGCCGGTTCATAAGCCGCCTCGGTGAAAAAGCAATTCCTCTGTATCAGATGATGAAAAAGACAGACAATTTTGTCTGGAGTAAGGTGGCGGGTGAAGCATTGGAGACACTCAAGAAACAACTCACTCAGCCGCCGGTGTTGGCTGCTTCGGCTGAGAAAGAACCTTTGCTCCTATATGTGGTGGCTAACAACTGGGCAGTCAATGCCGCAATTGTGGTCGAACGCAAGGAGGCTGGGAAGGAGTATCCGGTTCAAAGGCCGGTTTATTATATCAGTGAGGTCCTGACTGAATCCAAACAGAGATATCCAAATTGGCAGAAGCTGGTGTATGGAGTGTTCATGGCCAATTGCAAGTTAAAGCACTATTTCTTAGGGCACCTGATCACAATGGTCAGCTCTGCCCCGTTGGGGGACATAATTCAGAACAGGGAAGCCACCAGTAGGATCGCTAAGTGGGCATTAGAGCTGGGACCATTTAATTTAACTTACGCGCCTTGTACGGCCATCAAATCCTAGGCCCTTGTGGATTTTATAAACAATTGGATAGAGTGTCAAGATCCTGAGGAAAAGCCGGATAACACATACTGGACTATATATTTTGATGGATCCAAGAAGTTGGAAGGATCAGGAGCAGGAGTCGTTTTAACATCTCCCAAAGGGGATAGATTTTGTTATGTGCTCCGGTTGATGTTCCCTTGCACTAACAATACGACTGAATATGAGGCCTTGCTTCATGGTCTCAGAATAGCCAAGGAGATGAATTTAAGTCGAGTAAGGTGTTTGGGCGACTCAGATCTTGTGGCTCAGCAGGTTTCAGGCACGTGGGATTCCAAGGACCCGCGCATGGCGGCTTATCGACAGGCGGTGGATATCATTGCTGGTCACTTCAAAGGTTATCAGGTAGATCATATTGACCATCACAGGAATGAGGCAGCAGATGCCTTATCACGGTTAGGCTCTCAACAACCCAATATCTTTTTGGATGTTTTATATCACCCGACTGTCAAGTTGCCTTCAGAGGAAGATTTGGCTGTCCTTGACCCGGAGGGGCAATTGGTGGCGGCTCTGCATGCTATTCCAGATTGGCATGTGCCTTACTTGCCATACTTCACTCGGGGCGACTTACCTAATGATGAAAATTTAGCCAGACAGATCACCCGGCGGTCTAAGTCGATGACAATAATTAATGGTGAGTTGCACAAGAGCAGCGTGACCGGGGTTTTTCAGCGTTGTGTCTCACCAGAGGAAGGTCAGGAAATTTTGAATGCGATTCACGCTGGAGATTGCGGGCATCACGCCGGTTCAAAATCTTTGGTAGCCAAGGCATTCCGACACGGTTTCTTCTGGTTGACGGCTCACAAAGACGCAGAGGATCTGGTCCGCAAGTGTGACGGATGTCAAAAGTTTGGCCGGCATGCTCACGTTTCGGCTCAAGAGTTGCGCATGATACCAATTACTTGTCCGTTTGCAGTCTGGGGGCTTGATATGGTAGGACCTTTCAAGAGATCCAAAGATAAGAAAACACACCTCTTGGTGGCGGTTGATAAGTTTACCAAATGGGTAGAAGCTGAGCCAATCAGCAAGTGTGATGCGGCGACGGCGGTTCAGTTTGTTAAAAAACTGATCTACCGTTTTGGTTACCCCCATAGCATCATCACTGACGATGGCACAAATTTGTCCAAGGGGGCTATGAAAAGATTGTGCGACGAAGAGCATATCCGGCTTGATGTTTCAGCAGTTTCTCATCCGTAGTCCAATGGTCAGGCGGAGCGTGCCAATCAAGAAATCATGAGAGGTATCAAGCCACGACTCATGGTTCCTTTACAACGAATGCCCGGTTGTTGGGTAGAAGAGTTGCCCTCCGTCTTATGGAGTATAAAACTACCCCCAATAGATCCACAGGGTATACACCTTTCTTCATGGTTTACGGTGTCGAGGTCGTATTGCCAAGCGACATCCGGGATGACTCGCCACGAGTGGCGGCTTACGTTGAGACGGATAATGAGACGGCATGTTAGGACACGTTGGATGCTTTGGAACAGGAACGAGAGTTGGCGGCTGCCCGTTCGGCGATTTATCAACAAGACCCGCGCCGCTATCATAGCCACAGGGTTAAGACCCGGACGTTTCAAGAGGGCGACTTAGTTCTACGGCTAATTCAAGACCAGACAGATATGCATAAATTATCTCCTCCATGGGAAGGGCCTTTTTTGGTCAGCTGAAATCTCAACAACGGGTCGTATTACCTCATTGACATCTGGGACGACTCAGATACTTCGGGTCAGGAGACCCGCCGGCCGTGGAACATAGCGCATCTGCGGCCTTACTACACTTAAAGTTTGTTGAGAGTCATCACTGTACATTATCACCGTATATATCATATTTGTAAATCAAATAGCATCCCCACAAGCCGGGGCCTCTGCCACGTCGCACATCCTCATTAATGCGAGAACATTGGCTATCGAAGGGGGCTTCTTACCTTCGGGTATCGCTTATCTCACCCTAACAGCCGGCTTTATGCCATCTCCGGTTAACAAGATTAACCGCGATTGTCAAAGGGGGCTTCTTACCTTCGGGTATCACTTATCTCACCCTAACAGCCGACTTTATGCCATTTCCGGTTAACATGATTAACCGCGGTTGTCGAAGGGGGCTTATTACCTTCGGGTATCGCTTATCTCACCCTAACAACCGGCTTTATGCCATTTCTGGTTAACATGATTAACCACGGCGTTGAAGGGAGCTTCTTACCGACGGGTTCGCTTATCTCACCCTAACAACCGGCTTTATGCCATTCCAGTTGACATGTCAGCTGTGGCTGTCGAAGGGGGCCTCTTACCTTCGGGTATCTCTTATCTCACCCTAACAACCAGCTTTATGCCATTTCTGGTTAACATGATTAACCGCGGTTGTCGAAGGGGGCTTCCCCCTCCGGGTGTAGCTTATCTATCCCTAACAACTGGCTTTATGCCATTCCAGTTGATATATCAGTTGCAGCTGTCGAAGGGGGCTTCTTACCTTCGGGTATCGCTCATCTCACCCTAACAGCTGGCTTTATGCCATTTCCGGTTAACATGTTAACCGCGGTTGTCGAAGGGGGCTTCCCACCTCCGGGTGTAGCTTATCTATCCCTAACAACCGGCGTTCGCGCCAGAAATGTTGACAAGTCAACATAACCATACAGGGGGCTTCCTGCCCTACGGGTGAAGTTTCTCAAACCTTCTCGGCCGGCTCTGAAGTCCAGCGAAGATTTCTATCAAACACGTTGGGAAGACACAACATCTTCGGGTTACGCTCTTAAGCCGCCCTCCTAATGGTGTGAAGGTACATTTATACATGCAGAAAGCTAAGCTATGAAGAGCCGGTAGGGCATACAATAAGAAGGACAAGGAAAATGGAACGTATCTATTTGTCAAGCCGGACTTTCATAGATGTGCAAAAGCACTAATTCAAGAACGACAAAAGTTGTTATTACATATGTTCTCTGTGGAGCCCAAAAATATCATTAGGTTTTTTACATCACCCACGACGGGTCATGGAAAGCCGGCTATTTTGAATTTCTACAACGCAATCAACTGGCTGGCGGATCATCCTGCTCCGGCTCTTCCGCTGTCTTGATCTGGAGATTATCCAAGTCCCAATTGCAGTCGGTTAAAGCTGCAAAAGTTCCTTTTTCAAAGAAGGGGGACGGGTCAAGGTCAGAAGCAAATAGAGTCTTACTGCGGGCGGGTGTCAGATCCCGGGATTCAAAGAGCAGACCACGGATTCTCTTTTGGTCAGCGCTGTAAGCCGCCTGGTAAGTCGCCAAGTTAACCTCTCCTGCTAAAATAGAGGCTAAAACTTTGGACTCTTTTATGCACCGCGCATAGTCAGCATTAGTGAACTCAGAGTCGTCGTCCTTCTTGGAGGGAAACCCATCCATCATTTCAGCCGGCGTAAGCTCTGGACCAAACGCCAATGCCCGACTTATGGCTGCAATTGCCCCCTGGCGGGTGGCTGACTTCTTCAGTTCCATGATCTGCTTGGGCATCATGGACAAGAGCTCCAAGACGCCTTTGAGAGCCGAGGGAATCTTTTCTTTATATTGCATGGCTTTGATGGTGCATACTGCGCCATAGTAGAGTTGCTCGGTCAAGGTGTATATGGCCTTCAGAGGCAACAGACTGTCGGAGGCAAGTTGGTGGCTCCTAGGGCCTGCGTAAGACAGAGGCCTCGTTATGAATCGCTAGCACAAGTTTAAAAATCGGATCAAGCCAAGCTGTTAGAAAATTACCAAAGAGGGCAGCCGCCATTTTTGTGATGTGGCGCTTCAAAGATTGAAGCTCCTCGGATACGATCATGAGCTGCTGATCAGCATCATCCGCCCGTTTAGTCAATATTGCTTTTTCCGCTTCAGCAGATTCCTTGAAGGCGGTGAAGTCGGCTTTGGTCTTCTCTAGCTCTTCGGCAAGGCGTCGGCATGTTTCATCAACTTCGCTCCGAGCGGCTTGCTGAGTAGCTAAGTTTGCTTTTAAGCCGGCCAATTCTGACCCGGCTTCGGTTAAGGCTTCCTGCGACATATTAAAAATATGAAATGTATCAGCAAGTCTCAAATAGATTGCAGGCAATATGCATGACACTTGGGGGCTAATGTTTATTTTCAAGACAGTTTCCGACTCAAACTTGGAAAAGATTGAGCCGGCCCTTGGGGGCTAACATTGGCTCTATTAAGCTATCTTCTATGAAGTCCCGACTCAACCTTGCAAAAGATTGAGCCGGCCCTTGGGGGCTAACATTGGCTCTATTAAGCTATCTTCTATGAAGTTCTGACTCAACCTTGGAAAAGATTGAGCCGGCCCTTGGGGGCTAACATTGGATCTATTATTCCCTTTCAGGAAGTTTCCGGCTAAAAAAATTCAGTTATTGAGCCGACCCTTGGGGGCTAGGGCAACGATTTGACATCAAGATTAAGTAAATTGAGGCTTACATATTACATATCTACTCTTGCTAAGATGGAAGAGCCAGATTATTATCAGTCAATATTAACCCGACCCTTGGGGGCTAGGTAAGGATATAAGGAGGAAAAGGGAATACCTCATGTTTTTTCTTCATTAAGGTAACTAGCTTCAGCTCCAGATCCCGGCTTGTGGACAGCCGGTTCATGTAGCTAGCATGAAGTTCGTCAGCCGTCATTTTCTCCAAAGCAGGGAGTTCAAACTCAAGGTTCCTGGAAGCTTCAGCCGCCTCACTATGCTTGGTTAGGACGTGAGGTGAAGGAGAATGCAAGCCGGCGCCAGTAATCTCGACGTCTGGAGCGACGGTATCATCAACAGCTTTGGCATGGCTCGATGGTTTGGAAAGGTCCCTTTGCGGTCTCTCAAGAATAATGTCATCAGCTGCCGGCTCTGCAAAAGTCGCTTGGTGGTCCGGTTTAGCAAGCTCCGGTTCTTGAGCAGCAAGGCCAGGGGCGGACTTGTTGGTTTTCCTCCCCTTAGCTTGAGCCCTAGAAAATACATGAAAGCCAGAATTTAAGGGTTACAACCGCCGAAGAGCCGGGTGTAAAGGATACAAGATACTTATAGCGGATTAATTTTCGGAGGTGGAAGAGCGGTAGCCGTAGAGCCGCTGGAGGAAGGTGATCTCTGTGAAATAGTTCAAAGGATATAAAAGCAAATGTTAAGACTATAAAGGAAAGCTAATAAAATCAAACAGAGATATATACCTCTGCGGGGCGTTTCTTTTGAGCCGGGGAGTTAGGCAACCCAGACATAAGATCAGTAGAGCCGGCGCTTCAGGTCTGACGGCGGTCGACTTGCTATTGCTTTTTCAAAAGAAATTGAGGGTCCAAATAAGCAAGGGGATGAGAAAGGGGAACTTTCCGAACAACTCGCCGTATCTTCTGGGGTACAAAACATTCTGAGTCGGATGAAATATAAGTTACCTCCGGAGCGTTGGCGCGGCTCGTCTCTACCTCGTCCTGTGAATAAATTGTTATCAGTAAGGTGAATGATAAGGTTACAGAAAATAGTCAAAATTATACCTCTGAGACGGATGATTCCGACGGGTCAAACCATTCCTCCTGAGGGGTGGTCTTCTTTGTCCTCTTGACCGGGGCCTTCTTCTTGCTTTTCTTCAGAGGAGGAATATAATTCTTCTTCCAAAAGTCGGAGTCAGCCTGAAAAGGGAGGTCAGATAATAGCAATGAATTGACAAGTCGCCTTACATAAAAAGAAGAGACAATGAAGAATCGCCTTACGTCTGGGGCCGGATTAACGACGCTGAAAGGTGCCAGTCCAATATCGCTACAAGCTCCTGACGTTTCATGAACAAGACTCCGGATGACGGTAATAATATCGTCTTCGGTTAAAGTTGTCCGGCTGAAGCATAGGGAATCATCATACTTGCCAGGGTATTCGCACATGAGGCGGCTTCTCAAGCTCAAAGGCATAATTCTCCAGGAGATCCAGCAGCGGATCAAGTCTAAACCCGTCAATCCATTGGCCATGAGGGCTCTAATCTTGGCGTGAGCCGGCTCGTGCCTTGCACGTTCAGAAGTTGATAGCCGGCCAGGAAGCTCAGAAGTTGTCTTGAGCCAGGAGGGGCGATAACCCAACAATGGATGCTCACCCTCCGGGGAAGTATCCTTGCAATAGAACCAAGTCTTGTTCCAATCCTTTGGATGACTCGGCATTGTACGACCGGAAAGGTAATGTCCCAACGCCTCTGAATGGAAATTCCACCAAGTTCCAAGCTCGGGCCAACTTTTACTTCAGTTTGCCGGTTCGCATAAAAGAATTCTTGGAATAGACCTACAGACGGCTGAGTTTGCAGATAGATCTTGCTGAGCACTTGGAAGTTGCAGATGTTTGAGACGGAGTTGGGGGCAAGGTCTTGAGGATGCAACTTATAAAAATGAAGGATGTCCCGGAAGAATTTTGAGCCCGGGGGCACGAATCCACGTTCAATATGATCCGAAAAAACAACTACATCACCCTCCTGAGGAATGGGCCTCAGTTTGTTACCAGGAACCCGCCAGTGAATGACCTCTTTGGCAGGAAGGGTGCCCGCAAGCACAAAGTCTGTTAGAAACTCTTCGGTAATGCATGAGCCGACCCAATTGGAGGAGTTAGATGCGCGAGACATGGCGACAGTTTTTAGCTGCACAGTGTAACCATATACGGCGAGTCAAGAAAAAGGCGAATAAAAGTGGGCGGCTTAAAAACATAGGACCTTAAGGATGAGACGTCAAGATCTGATTGATGAGAGCCGGAACGGCATGATGGGTCAACGTCACGAGAGGACAGGGTGAAATTTGGTTAAGTACTAAAAACAGATTCCACAAAATATTGTTAAGATTGCGGATCTACAAAAGCAAAAGAAATATCTATATTTCAAGACCTAGAGATGAACTGGTGAAAGGCTGAAACGACGGGCGGAGCCGTGGCGAATCCAAAAAACATCAGTATCGATCTCCTACCTAGCGGCGCCATGGGGACATGATATAGTCGAGGGCTCATGGACTAAAACATAGCTAGCATTGACGAAACTTGAGTTCTAAAACAGCGGCGGCGGAGCTCCATGAAAACTCTACCCGAAGGGTTCCGGATCTAAGGAGAGAAGGACTCACCGGCGACGACGCAATGAATGCAGAAGATACTCTGGTCGCGTTAGGTTGATGTAGCGACCCTATCGACAGCAAGGAGGAGACGACGCCGGAGAGGGAGGTGTTGGAAATGGCAGCGTTGGGAGGAACAAGAGGACAGAGCGAGCGAGAGAAGGCAAATGCCGCCCTGGGCGGTCCTATTTAATAGGGAAAAGGTGGAATGGGCGCGAAAATCCAGGCGTCAGATATCATTTGACTAAAATGGACGCCTCGATTTTCAGGCTGTTATTTAATAAGAACATTCGTTGCGTGCGTCAGAGGATCTTTTTTGCAGATTTGACATGACGTCACGGCGGGTCATTTTCGGGCGACTCGCCGCGGAGTAAGGAGAAAGGCTGAAGTGAGCAAGCTCAAATCAACCCGGGGCCTAATGTTGGGGATATAACCCCACGGTGAGACCCGCCCAGAAGGCTCCGGGTCATACCTGGAGGCTCGTATACCGGCCCGAGAGTGAGCCGTGAAGACTGGAGGGCCCAAGAAGCTTAGCAGCTCGACAGGATGGGCCGGCGGGTGGCCCGGATGAGAAGACCCGGGCGTGTAAGCTGCCCGGGGACAACTTGGTCAGGATAGGCAAGATAAGATAGAGGTAGACTCGGACATCTAATGAGAGTCGGCCACAACTTGTATGACCCGTGGTCTTGACCTCTTATATAAAGGCAAGACCCGGGGCAATTTAGAGATCAGGTTATCGAAAGCTGGGTCAAGCAATATCTCCCTTGTAATCGATACATCAAGCAATACAAACACAAAGCAGGACGTAGGTTACTACCTCAACTTGAAGGGCAAAACCTGGGTAAATTCGTGTCCTTCGTCCAAACCAACCCCTTTGAGTCCATCACGTTAGCAATGGCCTCGAACCCAAGTCCGTTCACCCGGACATCTGCTGTGATAAAACCATGACACGCTGCCAGACTCCGCTCCCTCTTGCTGGATCAAGAAGGCGGAGATCGTCATCGAGCTGTATGTGTGCTGAACGCGGAGGTGCCGTCCATTTGGCACTATATCGGAAGGACCATGATGAAGATCGCGAGAAGGATCATGATGAGTTCGCGGGACGGATCGTGATGAGTTCGCGGAACGGATCGTGATGAGTTCGTGGGATGGATCGTGATTGAATCGCGGGACGGATCATGATGAGATGGTGAGACGCTCGGCGATTTGGATCGCGAAGACGTTCGACTACACCAACCGCGTTTCTTAACGCTTCTCGCTTAGCAATCCACAAGGGTATGTAGATCCACTCTCCCTCTCGTAGATGCTCATCACCATGGATATATCTTGCGTGTGCATAGGAAATTTTTTGTTTCCCATGCAACGTTCCCCAACAGAATTGGCTTCTTTTTTTCATCACATGGTCCATGATGTCATTGAACCCAGCTAGTTGCTCATTCTTTAAAGAGTTGATAAGATCAATATGCTCTTGGTCCACACCGACCTCCCCCTCCTCTCTAACCTCCATGCACTCGTCGCCTAGAAAAGCATTTGTATCAACCAACTCTGGAAGGCCATAGCTTGTAATATCCTTCCCCATGGAATGCAACAAATCCCTGATGTCTCCAAGGACCATCTGCTCAAGTATTTCCTCGTTGGGCTGGGTACATCGGTAATCCTCAGACATCGACTCTAGGTGTTTGTCCCATAACTCTCAGATTTTTGTAACCTCACAAAATACTAAGATAGTGGCAAACAAGCGTCTAAGAGCACAAGGCATCTGAAATGCAGCAACTTCAGTCAGGCAATGATCAAGTGATTTGTCGTGCTCAATTAAGCCTAATTGTTCACATGCCTCTCTAAAAGTAGAGCACGGAATGCCTCACACCTTTTTCAAATCATCATATGATGTCGCACCTTGGAAATGATTCAAGAGCACCCGCAAATAGTGCCTCTCCTCCTCAGCAGGGTGTGCATACACAATTCTACCAATCTATGGCCTTTGTTTTCTTTGATACCATCTATTCTTCGATGCATCCCATCTAAAGTGTTCTGGCAAATCTCTATACAACCATTGTTGTGCATAAGGAAACTTTCGATTCATTTGAAAGTACTCAGTAAGCATGGTTCTTGAAGAAGATGGCTTATCAACAATATCTTTCAGATTATCATTAGCTTTAAATGCGACCGTGTGCATGCTTGGCAGATGAAGCTGCAACTGCAAGATTGAAGGACTAATTCCAACAATTCTAAAGCATAAAATCCTGTTGATAGCCTCTGGAGCTGATACAAAGCGTGCATCTCGGTATTGGCGGATCTCATTAATGACACCCCCATTGTTTATGATATCTTGCTGGAATGAAAATGATGTTCGATCATGTCCTTTGTAGATGTACTTGAACAAATACTTCAGTGCCTTGATGCTCGAGAAAGCTTCTACATTGATGCGGCAGTTGTACTTCATGAGAAGAAAGGGGTTGTAAGGCACCACCCACCTATTGTCCAACTCTGCTCCTCTCACTTTTACTCGTCGTCCATCATCCCTCCTCCTATATATGGGATATGAGTCCTTTCCGTGTTGTGTAGCACTATTAGAAAACGGGCCTTTAGTCCCGGTTCGTAAGGGCCTTTAGTCCCGGTTCTAGAACCGGGACTAAAGGGTCGGGACTAAAGGCCTCCACTTTTAGTCCCGGTTGGACTACGAACCGGGACTAAAGGGGCTCCGCGTGGCAGCTTTCTAGAGCGGGACCTTTAGTCCCGGTTGGTGATACCAACCGGTACTAAAGATATTTTTTAAAGTATTTTTTTTATTTTTTATTTTTTATGATTTTCAAATCTTTGAATTATTTGACAATTTAATCTCTAATCACCCCTCCTCACTGCTCTGCATTTATTTGACAATTTAATCTCTAATCACCCCTCATTCCAAATCGTCTAACTTCCCGGTCGGTCACCCATCCTCTCACTGCTCCAACCTGAGCACGCCTAACTTTCGAGTTCTATCACCCCTAGTTTCCAAGTCTGCACTTGTTGTTTTCTTAACAATAGTAAGCTATCAATCCTATTAACCCTTGGGTCTTGATGTAACATGATTTAATTTTTTCAATTCCAAACAATTATTAAAATAAACACAATAAATAATTAATAATAATATTGAATTTCAATGAAAATAAAATAAGCAATAAATTATTTTATTCATTTTTTGCAATTTATTCATTTAATATGGCATAATTAATATCTTTAAAACTTTAAATCGAAATTCAACAAATAATATATCCATTATTATCAGAAAAACGTGAGGAATCCAAATATGACATCATTTATTTAAAATATATATTTTTCATAAAACTTTTTTTGACATCGTATGCAAAAGTTATAGCCGTTTTACTTTTTCATACCACTTTTTTAATGTTGTTTCAACTCCACACTTTTTGTGCGTCCAACATGCACCATCCAAAGCCACATTATCAATTTTCAAACCTTTCCCACTTCATTCGCTATTTTTCATACACTTATTGATTTTTTGAGCTAAATGACCCTGAAATTGAAAAGCACTACAAATGAACTCTGAAAAGGTTGAAACTTGGCATGGTATCATCATTTCACCCACATAGCATGTGCTAAAGAGTTGAGAGTCTTATGTTGAAAACTAGATGCACTTCGTGTACAAACTGGACAATCCCTTTCGAAGTACCAGCGTTTTGGACGAAAACTCATCTGTTACAAAGGCATTTCGTTTTTTAAAACTTATTTAAACTCCAGAGCTTTTGTGCGTTCAACATGCACCATTCAAAGCCACATCATCAATTTTCAACCATTTCCCACTTCATTCGCTATTTTTCATGCATTTCTTAATTTTTTTGAGCTAAATGACCCTGAAATTGAAAAACACTACAAATGAACTCTGAAAAGGTTGAAACTTGGCATGGTATCATTATTTCACCCACATAGCATGTTCTAAAAAGTTGAGAGGCTTACGATGAAAACTAGATGCACTTCGTGTACAAACTGGACAATCCCTTTCGAAGTATCAGGGTTTTGGACGAAAACTCATCTATTACAAAAGGCATTTCGTTTTTTAAAACTTATTTAAACTCCAGAGTTTTTGTGTCTTCAACATGCACCATTCAAAGCCACATCAACAGTTTTCAGCCATTTCCCACTTCATTCGCTATTTTTCATGCATTTATTAATTTTTTTTAAGCTAAATGACCCTGAAAGTGAAAAGCACTACAAATGAACTCTGAAAAGGTTGAAACTTGGCATGATATCATTATTTCACCCACATAGCATGTGCTAAAAAGTTGAGAGGGTTACGATAAAAACTAGATGCACTTCGTGTACAAACTGGACAATCCCTTTCGAAGTATCAGGGTTTTGGACGAAAAATCATCTGTTACAAAGGCATTCCATTTTTTTAAACTTATTTAAACTCGATACCTTTTGTTTGTTCAACATGCACCATCTAACATGTGACTAGGAGCAAAAAGAATTAAATTAAAAACTATTTTTAAACTCAAGTTATTCACAATCTAGGGTTTGAAGCAAATTTGAACAAATTCAAATTTAAACCATTCAAATTTGAAAACTAATTGCACAAAAACAAACTAGACAAAATTTTGAATCTAATGCAAAAAGAATCACTCAAAAACATCAATATCCTAAAAGATATAAGCAATTTAAAACAGAAACTAAAAATAGAAAACAAATATATAAAAAAAACTTTCAAAACCGTTTAGTATCGGTTGGTATCTCTAACCGGGACTAAAGGTCTACCTTTAGTCCCGGTTGGAGATACGAACCGGGACTAAAGCCCCAACCCCTTTAGTCCCGGTTCCTGTCTCCTACCGAGACTAAAGGTGAAGCCTTTAGTCCCGGTTGGAGACACGAACCAGGACTAAAGGGTATTGGACCCTTTAGTCCCGGTTGGTGTCTCCAACCGAGACTAAAGGTCCCGCTTGAACCGGGACTAATGCCCGGCGGGCGCCCTAGCCGCTCGAACCGGGACTAATGCTCACATTAGTCCCGGTTCGTAAGGCAACCGGGACTAATGTGTAGATCGAGCTGTGACGAAAGCCCTGTTTCTACTAGTGTAGCAAGACAAAACTCCCGAGGGTAGTGAAAACGACACTGCTCCTCAATCATGCAAGCACATTTTTTATTGAGGACACCACATGGCCCGTGCAACATGTGTGTTATGACCAGAGCATGCAGGACATGGTATTTATCTTTATTAGGTATTTCTGCTGATATGTCTCTGTCATAGTCATCAGGAGTCTTTAACTTGCTACATGCCTTCATGATTAGAAGGATATGTTCGTGTGGTAGCCCTCTTTTCTGAAAGTCAGTCACATGAACATAGGCCGCAATATCACCAAAATGCTTCTTCTTGATGAGAAAGTCCATCAAATCTCGTTGCTTTGCCTTGTACACTCTTGCAACCAGGTCTGGTCGGTCTTGTGGTAGTTGTCTGGGCATCAGCTCTGTTGTTATCTCCTCCCAATATGTGTTGCATGTCATTGTGATAAAGTAATCTGGTTTACCCCATCGCCGCACTATGGCCATTGCATCTAGGAACCTTCTCTGCATATCTCTATCACCACCAGGAAATGTCCTTGGGAGCACAATCCTTCTACCAATCCGATCACCACATGACTCACCAGTAGTGATCGTGTCTACAAGACCTACATAGAATATACATAGTACGGGCATTAAGAATATTGAACTATATTGTAAAAGTGAGATCGATAGTATCATAAGAAAAAATCCCAAGAATGTTACCTGGTAGAGCTCCGCTCGTATAATCTTCTGATTTTCTGGCTTGGAGTACCAATCAAGCCTCATTGTCTCATTAATGTACATATCAACGGCCCATTGTTGGAAAAGACGCCCCCCAAATAGGACGATGTTGAAAAGCTTCTTCCTGATCATCAACTTGAAGCAGTAACACTCCCTGGCAGAAACATATTTCCTTGATTGACCAGGTTCGACCTCCTCATCCGGTTGTCCTCGTTATCATCTGAATGAAGATTCATATCATTAACAAATGGGATACCCTTAAAATAAACATGTATAAGTAATGAAACATACCTGGAGGCAAATCATTCACTTGTTCAGAATTATCAAATGTAGTTTTTATTGTGTCATCATCTATTTCTGTTAGATTAACACTTGTAGGCAAGTCATTAGACCGGTCTTGACCTCGTTCTGAACTACCAAGTGGACCTTTTAAACACAAGAATTTCAGAATATTAGTGTTTGGTGCTGTTTTAATTGACCATGTTACAAATTTAAAACTATAAAATCATACCTATGTCAGACTCATGGCATTCATCTTCTTGTGTAGGAGAATATGGAATCATTCGATTCCAACCAGTCTCCCCACCAGGAAACAATAATGGATATGCCAAAGGGTCATAACAACCATAGTATGCTCTAATATACAGGGGGCGCTCTCCTGATCTATGCATGATAAAATGTCGATCAAAGCAGTTATGTGTGTCACTCCCTTCAACCCATATCGCAGCAACCTGGGAAGTTGTCGGGACATTGTACCGTCATTGATCCAGGGTTATATCTATGTTTATTTCAATTCTATATTCATCAAGGCTTGCTAAAGAACCAACATTATTAAAAGTCTGCACATAAGGGTTGTGTTGTAGTATACTTAGAATTTTGCGAATGATATCAATATTAAGATCTGGAGACCTCTAGACCCTGTGCGCTAAGCTATCATCCGTATCACAAATATACAGTTGCAAATGTCATGGACCATGTTCACCATGAACCAAATGATCCAAACGGTGGTACAACTATCCATGTGCATGAAATGTATATATCCCAATGCCTGCTGTAGTGCTGACTCGCTGGTCGAGTGTCACTCCAAAACTCGTGAATGAGAAGTTTGAGTTGAAATACCTTATGTTATCTCTGAAATATTTAGCATCATTATCATCCTGACTTGTAAACAATCGTTTCAACTCAGCAGGCACATCTGGAATAGATATGCTAACTTTTCCTTCTCTATAACAGAATGCAGGTCCCTCGTATTGAAATCGCATTGCTCTGCAATAGCTGCAATCTTTAACTTTCCTCAAAACATGGTGTTTCTTTGGCAGGTTATGGTAGGCTTGGTTATCATCAGCATATATGGGGATTCCATGAGGAGCTACTCGGTATGATTCAAATTGGGCATCTAGAACATCATGCATATGGACATTTAATTAAATAATACATTTGAAATGGTAGAGAATTTTGTTGGTAAATCTAGTTAGTTTTAGACATGCTTACATTGTTCAGTGAATATCCTTGCTTCATCATCAATCTCATCTTGTGTGTGTTCTCCATGGTGTATGGCTTCCAAGCATTCTAGTGGGAAAGATAGTTATTCCATGACCAAGAGAATGTAAATTACACACTTTTACACGTTTGGACAAAGGGAGTGAAAAACATGCACGCAACAATATACATACCCTAGGAGTTGGATGTTTCCTCGTGAGGCTCAAGTATTCCATAGGGATCTTTAGTCCGGTCCATGTCTCCTAGTGAAATTCTAGAAGTTAGTAAAATATAATTATTGAAGTAATTTATGGACAACATCCATCTACTAAATACAATGATATTCACCTGCAAGGGCTTCACGCGGAGTGGTAGCACTGAACATATTGACAGGTCTTTTTTGTGTGTTAATTTGTTGTATCTGGTACATATCATTTCTGTGCAGCCAATCTGAATCCATGCTGGTATTGATATTCACATTTTCCCGTGAGGTACATCCATGTAATCTTGGTGAATTCAGGCCTAGATGGGAGCATAAGACATTAGTCCAACATAAGGTATGCCAAGATTGACTTTAGAACAACTTGAGATACGCGTACAATACATATGCTCTTTAATCACTATTGTGACAATCGGTGAAATACAAACTGAATTAATATTAAGTGACATGTACTTGGGGACGTATCAAAGTTGAAGTTTGATGCTACAACTTTGCTCCTCATTTTGTTGTACTCGCGTTTCTTCTGCAAGAGAGAAGACATTTGTTCGGGACTCACTGAATTGTATCGGACTCTCTCACACAACCTTTTTTTCTGCTGTACTTTGCTTTAGAGACGATTGAACTAAAAATCTCCCAGGTGATATTTGATCTGATCAGAAAAATAAACATATGAAATACAAATTATGGAGTAAAAAGTGAATATATTATTATCGGCACGCATATAAGTGTTTACCTGTGCTGCCACATCTAGTTTCAAAGCCTGTATGGAAGCTTTGTACAGAATTATCACTTTGAATTACACTCGGAGTGGAGTTGGTATTGATACATATAGTGTTGGGTATGACCGGAGAACCATGAATTGTGACATCTTTGAATGGAGTTGCATTAACATCTGTAGGTGGCAAAATCGTTTGCATTATGCAATTTTGAGTACATGTTTGATAACACAAGAAGAGTAATGTGTGCACCTTGCGTCAAACCCGACTGCAAGCTTGCATTTGTAATGTCCCCTAAAGTGCATTGGATGCGTGCTATAGGTTGAGACATTGGGTTGACAACATGTGGTCTCACCGCTCGATTTTGCTGAATATACATTTAATTTCAACAAAGAGAATTATATATATTTATAGGTATAGAAGAATATAGAGTTGCGATGATACCAGGGGTTACAAGCGCTGCCACTGAGTCATTATTTTCAGAGTTAGCTATAGCTCATTTTCATTGACGTGCTTGTTGCTGCTTATGCAGGTATTCAGCTCTCTTTTCTTCACTCATTCGAGCATACCAACCTTGACCCCTTGATTTTTTCTGGGCCGGTAGAGTAACATCTAAAATTTCAGCACTATTTGTGTGTGGTGTGCCTCCATTATTACTCTGACCTGTGACAACAATTTCGCACACAACACATGATACCAAAAACGAATCATGGAAAACATCACATAGCATTGTTCCCTCCAGTCCAAAGTAAGTGTCAAAGTTTTGAAATAAGTGTAGTTCAACCTTAATTTATAAATAACCGCGACACTTATTAGGGACTGGAGGGAGTATTTGATAAAGAAAAACATGTCTAAATGAACTAACCTTTTCCATTCCTATTTGAGTCATATGTAAGAGGAATCCTTTCAACAACTCCATCATTCACAACTATAAATTAGACAAGGATGCCAGTTTTGAGGTTTTGTCACACAGAGAGAATAATCTCAACCATGGGTCAGAAAGGTGCACAAACATGGACCTTTCGCAAACGTGTTTGTTACATCAGTAAACGGAGCACGCTCACTCTGAACCAATCTGCTAGATGGTGTAGATGACTTAGTTGCATCCCTTTTTGCCTGGCGCGCTATTCGTAGCTTATTTAGGTATTCTACTTTCTTCTCTCCGGACACACGAGCATACCACCCTTGGCCATTGCTCTGTTTATTCTCCAAACCAATATATGTTTCTGAATTCTACATCAAATGATTTTCGAATCTTGATTAGCAAACAGAGAATAGTTATCATCAAAGAGCGCTGAAGATGGTAACATATAGAAAGGTAGTTGGCTGTGAGCAGAGTCAAATTCAGATTTGAATGAGATGCACTCATCAATGACTTTTTCAAAGTTAAAATATTCATAGTGCACAAGAGATATTTCTGCGGATGACTACAATAATAAGGCATGGCAATCGCTGCTCACAGTACTGAATGATGCTCATACAAGAGAGCAGGGACATGAGAAAATTATCACTAATTTTGTGAGATGGAGAACATAAAGGATCATACAGTATTAGAATTGAAAAATATTATGGACCATTCGCAGACATTATGTCAGTTTGTTAGGTAGATGTGACTCAACTCCAAAGTTTGCTAGTGCAATGAATGCCTTTTATCCAAACATTCTAGTTTTAATTAACTCTTGTTTACAGTTTTTTTTCTTTGTTTACTATTATTAGTAATCTCAGATTTTAGACTCCAAGGTGGCACGCTGTGTCTGGTTTGTAGAAAGCAACGCAGCACACTACTACCTTCCAAATTAATCTTTTCAAACAATTATTAGTAATCACGTTCACGTGCTTCCAGTTAGCACACTCCCAAACCTCTAATAATCAGTACAACAGATTCCAAAAGATCTAATGATCAGTTAAACATGAGGGAGCTAACAACAACAGTGACAATTTGTGTTCAATTGATTTGGTCAATACACACACCTTTGAATTTTGTTGATCGGTCTGAGTGGATTTGATCCCCGACTGCATATCAGACATAACACGCCCGCTTGCTCGCTCGCTCGTCTGACGTAGCCACTCAGAGGTTCTGAAACATCCGGCAAAATATCAATATAAAAAATGTGTTGGATTCAGAACGGGAAACCAATTCACAGAGCAGCAGTAGCACATGTACGCAATGCTAGCCTGCAACAAGCAGAGAGGTAGGTTAATTGATTTCTTGTCTTGCTAGAGGTTCCTGCACTTGTAACCATAGACGTATGGATCGTACATGGAGCCCATCCAAGTCGTGGTTAATTCTTTCTGTGATCACTCAATTCGTATACGTGTGAACTTGAAGCTGAAATCAGAACACGCACCTCAGTAAACAAGGCAGCAGCAGGTATGGATTCCCGGGGCCGATGGTGACGTCTACACGCTTACATGCATGTGGATGTGGTGGTGAGACTTGATCGATGGAACGGTGAGAGCACAACCACAAAGCGAGGACATCGAGGGGTGGGAGCAAGGAGGTCTGGACGGGGCGAGGAGGGATGTCTGAGAAATTCAGACCGAGAGGTTTGAGGTCTGGACGACGCGAGGTGGAGGTCTCCAGGTTGGAGAAAGATCGCGGTAATTATTGCGAAGATCGTGGTAATTATTGCTAATTGATTATGATTATGGATTGTACATGGAGCCTGTCCAATTCATGGTTAATTCTTTCTGTGATGACTCAATTCGTATACGTGTGAACTTGAAGCTGAAATCAGAAGACGCACCTCAATAAACAAGGCAGCAACAGGTATGGATTCCCGGGGCCGATGGTGACATCTACATGCATACGTGCATGTGGATGTGGTGGTGAGACTTGGTCGATGGAACGGTGAGAGCACAACCACAAAGCGAGGACAGCAAGGGGTGGGAACAAGGAGGTCTGGACGGGGCGAGGTGGGATGCCTGAGAAATTTGGATCGAGAGGTTTGAGGTCTGGACGACGTGAGGTGGAGGTCTCCAGGTTGGAGAAAGATCGCGGTAATTATTGCAAAGATCGTGGTAATTATTGCTAATTGATTATGATTATGGATCGTACATTGAGCCCTTCCAAGTCATGGTTAATTCTTTCTGTGATCACTCAATTCGTATACGTGTGAACTTGAAGCTGGAATCAGAACACACACCTCAGTAAACAAGGCAGCAGCAGGTATGGATTCCCGGGGTCGATGATGACATCTACACGCATATGTGCATGTGGATGTGGTGGTGAGACTTGGTCGATGGAACGGTGAGAGCACAACCACAAAGTGATGACAGCGAGGGGTGAGATCAAGGAGGTCTGGACGGGGCGAGGAGGGATGCCTGAGAAATTTGGATCGAGAGGTTTGAGGTCTGGATGACGCGAGGTGGAGGTCTCGAGGTTGGAAAAAGATCGCGGTAATTATTACAAAGTTCTATAGGACGGCAGTTCAACCCGCAATGTTGTATGGCGCTGAGTGTTGGCCGACTAAAAGGCGACATGTGCAACAGTTAGGTGTGGCGGAGATGCGCATGTTGAGATGGATGTGTGGTCACACAAGGAAGGACCGCATCCGGAATGATGATATACGGGATAAAGTTGGGGTAGCGCCAATTGAAGAGAAGCTTGTCCAACATCGTCTGAGATGGTTTGGGCATATTCAGCGCAGGCCTCCAGAAGCCCCAGTGCACAGCGGACGGCTTAAGCATGCTGATAATGTCAAAAGAGGCCGGGGTAGACCGAACTTGACATGGGAAGAGTCTGTAAAGAGAGATCTGAAGGACTGGAGCATCACCAAAGAACTAGCCATGGACAGGGGTGCGTGGAAGCTTGCTATCCATGTGCCAGAACCATGAGTTGGTCGCGGGATCTTATGGGTTTCACCTCTAGCCTACCCCAACTTGTTTGGGACTAAAGGCTTTGTTGTTGTTGTTGTATAGCAAATGATGTGATACAACATTCAAGCAATCGGGACCACTGAGAGATGGCAGATGTGTGGTTGAGATGTAATGTTTCTGCCACAACTCGATTGTTTAATAGTAGTGGAGATCTGTGCAATCATTCGACAAATCCATCCCCTAGACGAAAAAACGCTAAAAAATGTGCTCGGCAGCCGCGCACCTAGAAATTCAGCTATTTTTTTTAAAAAATACCCTTTTATTATTATTTTTTACAAATATTGTGCCGTCTACAGAAATTTCAAAAATGTGATCCCTTCGGCCACGCCTAGGCCGATTAGATCCTATCGGCTATGCCATGGCCGACTGGATCCTGTCGGCTACGGCTAGGCCGAGAGGCCTGTCGGCCCTGGGGGTTGGCCACTAATCGGCTTTGGTGTAGCCGATTAGTACCTTTCAGCTTAGGTGTGGTCGAAAGGTACTAATCAGCCTACTCGTGGCCAATTAGTGCTGGCTACTCTATTTGGTGCATGCATCCCCTTTTTTTCCCGCCAAGTGTTCCCGCCATCTTTTCCCGCCCGATTTCCCGCCTTCTTTTTCCGCCAAATTTTTCTGCCATCTTTCTTTCTCTGCCTCTTAGCCTCACGGGCCTCCTCTTGTTGCCGGTAGACCTCCGCCAGTCGAAGTTGGTCTTCTTGTTTTTTCTTCTTCATCTCAGCAAGAAAAGGCCTCTGCTTCACACAATACTCTTGCCACGCTCTCTCCTGCTCCAATTTCTCCTTTGCTGCCACCTTCTCGCGGCACTCGTCCAAGTCCAAACTTGCGCATGCACGACGACCTCTTTCACGAATCTCAGTCACCACCCAGTCCAGCATTTTCGTGTCTATCCAACGATAGTACATGCATAGGGGCGGAGGAGACTATAACAAAAATAGAAATATAAAAATCAAATCAACAATAATATGAACAACGTATTTATTCTTGGTGACTGAAACATACCGGAGGCGTGATGTACGGTGAAGGAGCAACGGGTGGATCTTCCTCATAATTAGCGCACATGAAAAACTTCATGCCCAACCAATCTGAAAATCCGTCACCTCCTTCACCTTGCAGAGATCGCCGCACCAACAACGAACTACTTCCACTCCCGGAGGCAAATTCGCACTGTTTCATTTCCTAGGCATAATGCTTTGATCCGAACAAGACAAACTCATAATGACTACTGTGTTGGTGTTTTCAAGTGTTGCTGGCCGTTGGAGGAAGACAGTTACAATGCCTCCTTTCATAGGCAGATGACAACAGCAATGGCGGGAAAAGAAGGCAGGAAATCGGGCGGGAAAAGATGTCGGGAAAATTTGGCGGCAAAAGAAGGCGGGAAATCGAGTGGGAAAATATGGCGGGAACACTTGGCGGGAAAAAAATGGGGATGCATGCACCAAATGGGGTAGCCAGCACTAATTGGCCACGAGTAGGCCGATTAGTACCTTTCGGACACACCTAAGCCGAAAGGTACTAATCGACTACACCAAAGCCGATTAGTGGCCAGCCCCCAACGTCGGCAGGCCTCTCGGCCTAGCCGTAGCCGACATGATCCAGTCGGCTACGGCATAGCCGATAGGATCTAATCGGCCTGGGCGTGGCCGAAGGGATCACATTTTTGAAATTTTTGCAGATGGCACAATATTTGTCAAAAAAAATTAAAAAAGACGAATATGTAAAAAAAACTAGCAATAATTTATTGCGATTCAACGGTTTTATAAAATGCGACAACACGAATCCGATCCAACTAAAGTAGAAGAAACAGACACCCGCTAGCCATCTTTGTGCAATGAAGTTACACGTCAGTCGATGGAACCGGTCTCTCGTAAGCGTATGAGTAAGGTTGGTCCGGGTTGCTTCATCCCACAATACTGCTAAACCAAAACACGACCAAGGGAGGAAGCATTCTAAGCATCAACGCCCACAAACTCTTTGTGTTCTACTCAAGATCTCATCTACACATAGAACTAGCTCATAATGCCACTATTGGGGAACGTTGCATGGGAAACAAAAAATTTCCTACGCACATGCAGATCTATCCATGGTGATGAGCATCTACGAGAGGGAGAGTGAATCTACATACCCTTGTAGATCGCTAAGAGGAAGCATTAAGAAACGCGGTTGATGTAGTCGAACGTCTTCATGATCCAATCACGATCCATCCCGCGATCTCATCACGAGCCGACCCGCGATCCCATCGTGGTCCTTCCGATCTAGTGCCGAACAGACGGCACCTCCGTGTTCAGTACACGTACAGCTCGATGACGATCTCCGCCTTCTTGATCCAGCAAGAGGGAGCGGAGAGGTAGACGAGTTCTCCGGCAGTGCGATGGCATTGCAGCGATGGTGGTGGAGCAATTCCAGCAGGGCTTCGCCTAAGCACCGCTGAAAACTGATCTAGAGGAGAAAACGATCTAGAGGAAGAAGAGGGCAGCACGTGGCAATTAGGGTTAGGGCTGCCCTCAAAACCTCTAGTATATATAGGAAGAGCGGAGGAAGGAGACTTGGCTCCTAAGGAGCCAAATCTGGTTCGGCCAAAGTGGGAGGGAGGATTCCTCCTCCTCCACTCCTAGTAGGATTAGGACTCCTACCTTATTTTCCCACTTTTGCTTTCTTTCCACCTTGGGTTTTCTTCCCTAGCTGCATGGTGTTGGGGAACGTCGCATGGGAAACAAAAATTTTCCTACGCACACGCAAACCTATCCATGGTGATGAGCATCTACGAGAGGGAGAGTGGATCTACATACCCTTGTAGATCGCTAAGCGGGAAGCGTTAAGAAACGTGGTTGGTGTAGTCGAACATCTTCGCGACCCAAATCGCCGAGCGTCCCGCGATCTCATCACGATCCGTCCCGCGATCCCATCACGATCCGTCCCGCGATCTCATCACGATCCGTCTCACGATCTTGATCACGATCTGTCCCGCGAACTCATCACGATCCGTTCCGCGATCTCATCACGAACCGTCTCGCGATCTCGATCACGGTCCTTCCGATCTAGCGCCGAACGGACGACACCTCCGCGTTCAGCACACGTGCAGCTTGATAACGATCTCCACCGTCTCGATCCAGCGAGATGAGGTGGAGAGGAGAGAGAGTTCACCGGCAGCATGACGGCGCTCCGGTGATGGTGGTGGAGTGATTCCGGCAGGGCTTCGCCTAAGCGCTGTGGAAAACCGATCTAGAGGAGAAACTGTGCACCGGTGAAACGGGTAGCACGTGGCCGGAAATTCTGTCCAAAAACCACCCAATCCACTAGTATATATAGGAGGAGAGGAGAGGAGAGGCAGCCAAGGCCTTTGGGTCGGCCGAAATAGGAGGTGGGAGCAATCCTACTTCACCTCCAATCCTAGTTGGAGTAGGATTGCCTCCTATTGGCTGATTTTCCACTTTTTGCTTTAGGACTTTCTCTCCTGCGCCATGGGCCTTTGTGGCTGTTTTCCCAGCCCACTAAGGGCTGGTTATTATTCTCCCACAGCCCATGGACCTCTTGGGGTCGAAATACCCCTCCCAGTGGTCCCTCGGTACACTACCGGCACTCCCGGTACACTACCGATACTCCCGGTACACTACCGATGAGCCCGAAACTTTTCCGGCGACCAAACTGGGACATCCTATATATGAATCTTTACCTCCGGACCATTTTGGAGCTCCTCGTGACGTCCAGGATCTCATCTGGGACTCCGAAAAACCTTTGGTCACCACCATACATAACTCTACACTATCGAAACGTCACCGAACCTTAAGTGTGCAGACCCTGCGGGTTCAAGAACTATGTAGACATGACCGAGACACCTCTACGGTCAATAACCAATGGTGGGACCTGGACGTCCACATTGGTTCCTACATATTCTACGAAGATCTTTATCGGTCGAACCTCTATGTCAAGGATTCAGTTAATCCCGTATAACGTTCCCTTTGTTCTTCGGTATGTTACTTGCCCGAGATTCGATCATTGGTATCTCCATACCTAGTTCAACCTCGTTACTGGCAAGTCTCTTTACTCGTTCCGTAATACAAGATCTCGCAACTAACACTTAGTCACATTGCTTGCAAGGCTTGTTGTGATGTTGTATTACCAAGTGGGCCCTGAGATACCTCTCCGTCACACGGAGTAACAAATCCCAGTCTCGATCCATGCCAACTCAACAGACACCATCGGAGATACCTGTAGAGCACCTTTATAGTCACCCAGTTACGTTGCGACGTTTGATACACACAAGGCACTCCTCCTATATCCGTGAGTTGCATGATCTCATGGTCATAGGAACATATACTTGACATGCAGAAAACAGTAGCAATAAACTGACACGATATATGCTATGTTTGTAGTTTGGGTCTTATCCATCACATCATTCTCCTAATGATGTGATCCCGTTATCAAATGACATCTCATGTCCATGGCTAGGAAACCTTAACCATCTTTTGATCAACGAGCTAGTCTACTAGAGGCATACTAGGGACATGGTGTTGTCTATGTATCCACACATGTATCTGAGTTTCCGATCAATACAATTATAGCATGGATAATAAACGATTATCATGAACAAGGAAATATGATAATAACTAATTTATTATTGCCTCTAGGGCATATTTCCAACAGTCTCCCACTTGCACTAGAGTCAATAATCTAGTTTACATCACCATGTGATTCGCATTGTTATGAATCTAACACCCAATGAGTTCTGGGGCTCGATCATGTTTTCCATGTGAGAGAGGTCTTATAGTCAACGGGTCTGCCATATTTAGATCCGTGTGTACTTTGCAAATCTCTATGTCAAACCGTAAACACTGCTACCACACTCCACTTGGTACTATTTCCAAATGGCTGCTCCACTATACGTATCCAGATTGCTACTACGAGTCATCCGGATTAGTGTTAAAGCTTGTATCGACGTAACTCCTTACGATGAATTCTTTATCACCTCCATAATCGAGAAACATCTCCTCAGTCTCTTAGTTACAGAGGATAATCTTGACCGCTGTCCAGTGATCCACTCCTGGTTCACTCTTGTACCCCCTGACGAACTCATGGCAAGGCACACACAGGTGCGGTACACAGCATGGCATAATATAGAGCCTATGGCTAAGGCATAGGGGACGACGTTCGTCCTTTCTCTTTCTTCCGCCGTTGTCGAGCTTTGAGTCTCACTCAACTTTCACACTTTACAAATCAGGCGAGAACTCTTTCTCTGACTAATCCATTTTGAACTCTTTCAAAATCTTGTCAAGGTATGCACTCATTGAAAATCTCATCGAGCATCTTGATCTATCTCCATAGATTTTGATGCTCAATAATTAGGTAGCTTCATCCAGGTCTTCCTTTGAAAAACACTTTCCAAATGACCGTTTTATGCTTTCCAGAAACTCTACATTATTTCTGATCAACAATATGTCATCCGCATATACTTATCAGAAATTCTATAGTGCTCCCACTCACTTTATTGCAAATACAAGTTTCTCGTAAACTTTGTATAAACATCAAAAACTTTGATCACCTCATCAAAGTGTATATTCCAACTCCGAGATGCTTGCTTCAGTCCATGGAAGGATCACCGAAGCTTGCACACCTTTTAGCACCCTTAGGACTGACAAAACCTTCTGGTTGTATCACATACAACCTTTCCTCAAGTAAACCGTTAAGGAAATGATGTTTTGACATCCATCTGTCAGATTTCATAATTGAAAACGCAGCAACTGCTAACATAATTCCAACAGACTTTAGCATCACTACGAGTGAGAAAGTCTCATCGTAGTCAACTCCTTGAACTTGTCACAAACATCTTTGCAACAAGTCGAGCTTTACAAATAGTGACATTCACCATCAGTGTCTGTCTTCATTTTAAAGATCCATTTGTACTCAACGACCTGCCGTCCAACGAGCAAGTCTACCAAAGTCTATACTTGGTTTTTCATACATGGATCCTATCTAGGATTTCATGGCCTCGAAGACAGGGTTGTCGTACCGCTTAGGAGCAGTACACATCCTTGTCGACCCACGAAGTTCGATAGTAACTTGATCCTGAAGCTTCATGATCATCATCATTAACTTCCTCTTCAACTAACGTAGGCTTCACAGAAACATCTTTTTGCGCTGCGCTACTCTCTGGTTGAAGAAAGGTTTAACAACCTCATCAAGTTCTATCTTCCTCCCACTCAATTCTTTCGAGAGAAACCTTTCCTCGAGAAAGGATCCGTTTTAGTAACAAACACTTTGCACTTGGATCTGAGATAGAAGGTTCACCCAACTGATCTTAGGGTATTCTATGAAGATGCATTTGTCTGCCTTGGGTTCGACCTCATTAGGTGAAAACATTTTTCACACAAGTGCCGCAGCCCCAAGTATTAAGAAATGACAGCTTAGGTTTCTATCAAACCATAATTCATATGGTGTCATCTCAACGGATTTAGATGGTGCCCTATTTAAAGTGAATGTAGTTGTCTCTAATGCATAACCCCAAAATGATAGTAGTAAAACGACAAGAGACATCATAGCACGCACCATGTCCAATAGAGCATAACTATGATGTTCGGACACACCATCACACTATGGTGTTCCAGGTGGCGTTTAGTTGTGAAACAACTTTCACATTGTCTTAATTTGTATGCCAAACTCGTGACTCAGATATTCACCTCCACGATCATATCGCAGTCATTTTTATCTTCTTGTCACGATGATCTTTAAACTTCACTCTGAATTTGCTTGAACCTTTCAAACGATTCAGACTTGTGTTTCATTAAGTAAATATACACTATATCTACTCAAATCATCAGTGAAGGTAAGAAAATAATGATATCCACTGCACGCTACAAGACTCACTAGATTGCATACATCAACATGTATCATTTCCAATGAATCACTTGCCCGCTCCATCCAACGGGGTCCTTTAGTCATCTTGCCCAAGAGGCATGGTTCGCATGTCTCAACCGATTCGAAATCGAATGAGTCCAAATATCCATCACCATGGAGTTTCTTCATGCGCTTTATACCAATATGACATTTTGCGGCAGTGCCACAAGTATGTGGTACTATCATTATTTAACTTTGTATCTTTTGACATCAATGTTATGAACATGTGTATTACTACGATCAAGATTTCAACAAACCATTCTCACTAGGTGCATGACCATTGACGGTGTTATTCATGTAAACAGAATAACTATTATTCTCTGACTTAAATGAATAACCGTATTGCAACAAACATGATCTAATCATGTTCATGCTCAACGCAAAACACCAAATAACATTTATTTAGGTTCGTCACTAATCCTAAAGGTAGAGAGAGCGTGCGATGTTGATCACATCAACCTTGGAAACATTTCCAACACACATCGTTACCTCACCCTTAGCTAGTTCTCCGTTTATTCCGTAGCTTTTATTTCGAGTTACTAACATTTAGCAACCAAACCGGTATCCAATACCCAGGTGCTACTAGGAGTACTAGCAAGGTACACATCAATAACTCGTATATCAAATATACTTCTGTCGATGTTGCCAGCCTTCTTATCTACCAAGTATCTAGGGTTGTTCCGCTTCAGCAACCTCTCACCTCATAATAGAAGCACTTAGTCTCGGGTTTCAGTTCAACTTTGGGTTGCTTCACTGGAGCAGCAACTGACTTGCTATCCATGAAGTTTCCCTCCTTGCTCTTGCCCTTTTCGAAACTAGTGGTTTGATTAACCATCAACACTTGACGCTCCTTCTTGATTTCTACCTTCGCGGTGTCAAACATCGCGAACAGCTCAGGGATCAATACTTCTATCCCTGGTGTATTATAGTTCATCACTAAGTTCTAGTAGCTTTAGTGACAGTGACCTGGAGAACTATATCAATCACTATCTTATCTAGAAGATCAACTCCCACTTGATTCAAGCGATTGTAGTACCCAGACAATCTGAGTACATGCTCAACGATTGAGCTATTCTCCTTCATCTTACAGGCAAAGAATCTTGTTGGAGATCTCATATCTCTCAACACAGGCACGAGCCTGAGATCACAATCTCTGCTCCTAGAACATCTCATATGTTCCGTGACGTTCAAAACGTTTTGGAGCCTCAATTCTAAGCCGTAATGCATGACGCACTAAACTATCAAGTAGTCATCGAAACGTGCCTGTTAGATGTTCACAACATCAATAGACGACGCTAGAGGGGGTGGCGCACCGAGTGGTGCATTAAGGACATAAGCCTTCTGTGCAACAATGAGGACAATCCTCAGATCACAGACCCAGTCCGCAATATTGCTACCAACATCTTTCAACTCTATTTCTCTAGGAACATATACAAATTTAAGGGAGCTACAGCGCGAGCTAGTAATCTACAACATAATTTGCAAAGACACTTTGACTATGTTCATGATAATGAGTTCAATTAATCATATTACTTAAGAACTCCCACTCAAATTGACATCCCTCCGATCATTCGAGTGATACATGATCCAAATTCACCAACTCAAGTCCGATCATCACGTGAGTTGAGGTGGCTGCAATGGTGAACATCATTATGTTGATCATATCTACTATATGACTCATGTTCGACCTTTCGATCTCTCGTGTTCCGAGGCCATGTCTGTACATGCTAGGCTCGTCAAGTTTAACCCGAGTGTTCTGCGCGTGCAAATCTAGCTTGCACCCGTTGTATGTGAACGTAGAGTCTATCACACCCGATCATCACATGGTGTCTCAACACGACGAACTTTCGCAACGGTGCACACTCGGGGAGAACACAGTTCATCTTGAAATTCAAGTGAGGGATCACCTTATAATGCTACCGCCGTACTAAGCAAAACAAGGTGCATAAAAGGATTAACATCTCATGCAATTCATAAGTGACATGATATGGCCATGAACTTGTGTTTAAGATCTCCATCTTCAAAACACCGGCATGATCTCCATCGTCACCGGCACAACACCATGATCTCCATCATCTTGATCTCCATCAATGTGTTGCCATTGGGGTTGTGGTGCCAGCCCTGCTTCTACTTCTATTGCTACCGCTTAGCGATAAAGTAAAGCATTACATAGTGCTTAATGATTGACACGCAAGTCATACAATAATTAAAGACAACCCTATGGCTCCTGCCGGTTGCCGTACTCAACGACATGCAAGTCGTGAAATTCTATACATCACATGATCATCTCATACATCACATATATCTCATCATGTAATTGGCCATATCACATCACAACATACCCTGCAAAAACAAGTTAGACGTCCTCTACTTGTTGTTGCATGTTTTACGTGGCTGCTATGGGTATCTAGCAAGAACGATTCTCACCTACGCATAAACCACAAAGGTGATACATAGATTGCTTTTCAACCTTCTCAAGGACCGCCTTTGTCGGATCCGATCCAACTAAAGTGAGAGAAACTATCACCCGCAAGCCATCTAAGCAACAAGTTGCGTCGAGGGAACCGGTCTCTCGTAAGCGTACGAGTAATGTTGGTCTGGGCCGCTTCATCTCACAATCCCGCTGAACCAAAATCCGACCAAGGGAGGAAGCAATCTAAGCATCAACGCCCACAAACCTTTTGTGTTCTACTCGAGATCTCATCGAACCATCAACCTAGCTCATGATGCCACTGTTGGGGAACGTCGCATGGGAAACAAAAATTTTCCTACGCACACGCAAACCTATCCATGGTGATGAGCATCTACGAGAGGGAGAGTGGATCTACATACCCTTGTAGATCGCTAAGTGGGAAGCGTTAAGAAACGCGGTTGGTGTAGTCGAACATCTTCGCGATCCAAATCGCCGAGCGTCCCGCGATCTCATCACGATCCGTGCCGCGATCCCATCATGATCCGTCCCGCGATCTCATCACGATCCGTCTCACGATCTTGATCACGATCTGTCCCGCGAACTCATCACGATCCGTTCCGCGATCTCATCACGAACAGTCTCGCGATCTCGATCACGGTCCTTCCGATCTAGCGCCGAACGGACGGCACCTCCGCGTTCAGCACACGTGCAGCTTGATGACGATCTCCACCGTCTCGATCCGGCGAGATGAGGTGGAGAGGAGAGAGAGTTCACCGGCAGCGTGACGGCGCTCCGGTGATGGTGGTGGAGTGATTCCGGCAGGGCTTCGCCTAAGCGCTGCGGAAAACCGATCTAGAGGAGAAACTGTGCACCGGTGAAACGGGTAGCACGTGACCGGGAATTCTGTCCAAAAACCACCCAATCCACTAGTATATATAGGAGGAGAGGAGAGGAGAGGCAGCCAAGGCCTTTGGGTCGGCCGAAATAGGAGGTAGGAGCAATCCTACTTCACCTCCAATCCTAGTTGGAGTAGGATTGCCTCCTATTGGCTGATTTTCCACTTTTTGCTTTAGGACTTTCTCTCCTGCGCCATGGGCCTTTGTGGCTGTTTTCCCAGCCCACTAAGGGCTGGTTATTATTCTCCCACAGCCCATGGACCTCTTGGGGTCGAAATACCCCTCCCGGAGGTCCCCCGGTACACTACCGGCACTCCCGGTACACTACCGATACTCCCGGTACACTACCGATGAGCCCGAAACTTTTCCGGCGACCAAACTGGGACATCCTATATATGAATCTTTACCTCCGGACCATTCCGGAGCTCCTCGTGACGTCCGGGATATCATCCGGGACTCCGAACAACCTTCGGTCACCACCATACATAACTCTACACTACCGAAACGTCACCGAACCTTAAGTGTGCAGACCCTGCGGGTTCGAGAACTATGTAGACATGACCGAGACACCTCTACGGTCAATAACCAATGGCGGGACCTGGACGTCCACATTGGTTCCTACATATTCTACGAAGATCTTTATCGGTCGAACCTCTGTGTCAAGGATTCAGTTAATCCCGTATAACGTTCCCTTTGTTCTTTGGTATGTTACTTGCCCGAGATTCGATCGTTGGTATCTCCATACCTAGTTCAACCTCGTTACTGGCAAGTCTCTTTACTCGTTCCGTAATACAAGATCCCATGACTAACACTTAGACACATTGCTTGCAAGGCTTGTTGTGATGTTGTATTACCGAGTGGGCCCTGAGATACCTCTTCGTCACACGGAGTAACAAATCCCAGTCTCAATCCATGCCAACTCAACAGACACCATCGAAGATACCTGTAGAGCACCTTTATAGTCACCCAGTTACGTTGCGACGTTTGATACACACAAGGCACTCCTCCAATATCCGTGAGTTGCATGATCTCATGGTCATAGGAACATATACTTGACATGCAGAAAACAGTAGCAATAAACTGACACGATCATATGCTATGTTTGTAGTTTGGGTCTTATCCATCACATCATTCTCCTAATGATGTGATCCCGTTATCAAACGACATCTCATGTCCATGGCTAGGAAACCTTAACCATCTTTTGATCAACGAGCTAGTCTACTAGAGGCATACTAGGGACGTGGTGTTGTCTATGTATCCACACATGTATCTGAGTTTCCGATCAATACAATTATAGCATGGATAATAAACGATTATCATGAACAAGGAAATATGATAATAACTAATTTATTATTGCCTAGGGCATATTTCCAACACATGGGCCTTCTGTGGAACTTCGGCCAGCCCACTAAGGGCTGGTATTCATCCTCTTACAGCCCATGTAGCCTCTTGGGTCGAAATACCCCTCCCGATGGCCCCCCAGTACCCTCCCGGCACTCCCAGTACACTACCGATGAGCCCGAAACTTTCCTGGTGACCAAAACAGGACGTCCTATATATCAATATTTACCTTCGGAGTATTTCACAGCTCCTCGTGATGTCCAGGATCTCATCCGGGACTCCAAACAACCTTCGGTCACCACCATGCATAACTCTATACTACCGAAACGTCACCAAACCTTAAGTGTGCAGACCCTGCGGGTTCGAGAACTATGTAGACATGACTGAGACACCTCTACGGTCAATAACCAATAGCGGGACCTAGATGACCATATTGGTTCCTACATATTCCACAAAGATCTTTATCGGTCGAATCTCTATGTCAAGGATTTAGTTAATCCCGTATGATGTTCCCTTTGTTCTTCGGCATGTTACTTGCCTGAGATGCGATCGTCGGTATCTCCATACCTTGTTCAACCTCGTTACCGGCAAGTCTCTTTACTCATTTCGTAATACAAGATCCCCTAACTAACATTTAGTCACTTTTCTTGCAAGGCTTATTGTGATGTTGTATTACCGAGTGGGCCCTGAGATACCTCTCCGTCACACGGAGTAACAAATCCCGGTCTTGATCCATGCCAACTCAATAGATACCCTCGGAGATACCTGTAGAGCACCTTTATAGTCACACAGTTATGTTGCGACATTTGATACACACAAGGCAATCCTCCGGTGTCCGTGAGTTACATGATCTCATGGTTATAGGAACATATACTTGACATGCAGAAAACAGTAGCAATAAACTGACATGATCATATGCTACGTTTGTAGTTTGGGTCTTGTCCATCACATCATTCTCCTAATGATTTGATCCCGTTATCAAATGACATCACATGTCAATGGCTAGGAGACCTTGACCATCTTTGATTAACGAGCTAGTTCACTAGAGGCATACTAGGGACAAAGTGTTGTCTATTTACCCAAACATGTAATGTGTTTCCAATCAATACAATTATAGCATGGGCAATAAACGATTATCATGAAAAAGGAAATATAATAATGAACACTTTATTTATTGCCTCTAGGGCATATTTCCAATAGTCTTCCACTTGCACTAGAATCAATAATCTAGTTCACATCACTATGTGATTTACATTGTAATGAATCGAACACCCATGCAGTTCTGGTGTTGATCATGTTTAGCCCTTGGAAGAGGTGTAGTCAACGGGTCTGCAACATTCAGATCCGTATGCACTTTGCAAATATTTATGTGCTTCTCCTCGATGTAATCACGGATAGAGTTGAAGCGTCGCTTTATGTGTCTGGTCCTCTTGTGAAACCTTGGTTCCTTGGCCAGAGCAATGGCACCAGTGTTATCACAGAACAGGTTCATTGGATTCAGTGCACTAGGCACTACTCCAAGATCTGTCATGAACTGCTACATCCAGACACCTTCCTTCACCGCCTCCGAGGCTGTGATGTACTCCACTTCGCATGTAGAATCGGCTACCACGCTTTGCTTGGAACTGCACCAGCTTACCGCTCCCCCATTGAGAATAAATATGTATCCGGTTTGTGACTTCGAGTCATACGGTTCAGTGTCAAAGCTTGCATCGACGTAACCCTTTACAACGAGCTCTTCACCACCTCCATAAACGAGAAACATTTCCTTTGTCCTGTTCAGGTACTTAAGGATATTCTTGACCGCTGCCCAGTGCTCCATTCCAGGATCACTTTGAAACCTTGCAGCCATACTTATGGCAAGGCTGACATCCGGTCTTGTGCACAGCATTGCATACATGATAGAGCCTATGGCTGAAGCATAGGGGATGACACTCATCTTTTCTCTATCTTCTGCAGTTATTGGGCATTGAGTCTTACTCAACTTCACACCTTGTAACACAGGCAAGAACCCCTTCTTGGACTGATCCGTTTCAAACTTCTTCAAAACTTTATCAAGGTATGTGCTCTGTGAAAGTGCTATTAAGCGTCTCGATCTATCTCTATAGATCTTAATGCCTAATATGAAAGCAGCTTATCCTAGCTCCTTCATTGAAAAAATCTTGTTCAAATATTCCTTCACGCTTTCCAGCATTTCTATATTGTTTCCAATTAGCAATATGTCATCCAAATATAATACTAGAAACACTATAGAGCTCTCACTCACTTTCTTGTAAATACAAGCTTCTCCATAAACTTGTATAAACTCAAACGCTTTGATCACCTCATCAAAATACTTATTCCAACTCCGAGATGCTTGCACCAGCCCATAAATGGATCACTGGAGTTTGCAAACTTTGTCAGCATTCTCTGGATCGACAAAACCTTCTGGTTGCATCATATACAACTCTTCCTCAAGGAAACCGTTGAGAAATGTTGTTTTGACATCCATCTGCCAAATTTCATAGTCGAAATAAGCAGCTATTGCCAACATGATTATGACAGACTTAAGCATCGGTACGGGTGAGAAGGTCTCATCGTAGTCAACTCCTTGAACTTGTGAAAAACCCTTTGCCACAAGTTGAGCTTTATAGACGGTGACATTACCGTCCGCGTCTGTCTTCTTCTTGAAGATCCATTTGTTCTGAATGACCTTTCGCCCTTCAGGTAATACTTCCAAAGTCCATACTTTGTTTTCATACATGGATCCTATCTCGGATTTCATGGCCTTTAACCATTTATCAGAATCCGGACCCATCACTGCTCCTCCATAGCTCGTAGGTTCACTGTTGTCCAACAACATGACCTCCAAGACAGGGTTGCCGTACCACTCAGGAGTAGTACGCGCCCTTGTCGACCTATGAGGTTCAATAGTAGCTTGATCCCAAGCTTCATGATCATCATCATTAACTTCTTCTTCTACCGTCGTAGGTTCCACAGAAACATCTTTCTGCACTGCGCTACTTTCTGGTTGAAGTAAAGGTTCAATAACCTCATCAAGCTCTATTTTCCTCCCACTCAATTCTTTCGAGAGAAACTCTTTCTCAAGAAATGTTATGTTCTTAGCGACAAATACTTTGCCTTTGGATCTGAGATAGAAGGTATACACGACTGTCTCTTTTGGGTATCCTATGAAGACGCATTTCTCCGCTTTGGGTTCCAGCTTTTCAGGCTGAAGCTTTTTGACATAAGCATCACATCCCCAAATTTTAAGAAATGACAACTTTGGCCTCTTGCCAAACCATAGTTCATATGGCATCGTCTCAACGGATTTTGATGGTGCCCTATTTAAAGTGAATGCAGCTGTCTCTAATGCATAACCCCAAAATGATAGTGGCAAATCAGCAAGAGACATCATAGATCGCACCATATATAATAAGGTTCGATTATGACGTTCGGACACACCATTACGTTGTGGTGTTCCGGGCGGTGTCAACTGTGAAACAATTCCACATTGTCTTAAGTGACTGCCAAACTCATAACTCAGATATTCACCTCCTCGATCAGATCGCAGGAATTTAATCTTCTTGTTACGATGATTCTCAACTTCACACTGAAATTGCTTGAACTTTTCAAACGTTTCACACTTGTGTTTCATTAAGTAAATATATCCATATCTACTTAAGTCATCAGTGAAGGTGATAAAATAATGATATCCACCACGCGCTGTAACATTCATCGGACCGCACACATCAGTATGTATGATTTCCAATAAGTAACTTGCCCGTTCCATTGTTCCAGAGAACGGCGTTTTAGTCATCTTGCCCATGAGGCATGGTTCACATGTGTCAAGTGATTCAAAATCAAGTGACTCCAAAAGTCCATCAGCATGGAGCTTCCTCATGCGTTTTACACCAATATGACCTAAACGGCAGTGCCACAAGAAAGTGGTACTATCATTATCAACTCTACATCTTTTGGCATCAATGTTATGAACATGTGTGTCATCACTATCAAGATTCAATATGAATAAACCCCTCCCATTGGGTGCATGACCATAAAAGATATTACTCATATAAATAGAACAACCTTTATTCTCTGATTTAAACGAGTAACCGTCTCGCAATAAACAAGATCCCGATATAATGGTCATGCTTAACGCAGGCACTAAATAACAATTATTCAGGTTCATCATTAATCCCGATGGTAATTGAAAAGAGAGTGTGCCGACGGCGATCACATCAACCTTGGAACCATTTCCCACGTGCATCGTCACTTCATCCTTTGCCAGCCTTCGTCTATTCCGTAGGTCCTGCTTTGAGTTGCAAATGTGAGCAACCAAACTGGTATCAAATACCCACGCACTACAATGAGAGCTAGTAAGGTACACATCAATAACATGTATATCACATATACCTTGTTTGTCGTTGGCCGCCTTCTTGTCAGCCAGGTACTTGGGGCAGTTCCGCTTCCAGTGACCAGTTCCCTTGCAATGAAAGCACTCAGTTTCTGGCTTAGGTCCATGCTTGGGCTTCTTTATAGGAGTGGCAACTGCTTTGCCATCCTTCTTGGTTTGACCCTTCTTGCCCTTGCCCTTGCTATTCTTCTTGAAACTAGTGGTTTTATTGACCATCAACACTTGATGTTCTTTCTGGATTTCAGACTCAGCGACTTTTAGCATCGCAAACAGCTCAGTGACTGACTTGTTCATCCCGTGCATGTTATAGTTCATCACAAAGCTCTTGTAACTAGGTGGCAGTGATTGAAGAACTCTGTCACTGATCACCTCTGGCGGAAGGGCAATTCCCAACTCCGCTAGACGAGTCGCATACCCAGACATTCTGAGTATATGTTCATTGATAGACCCGTTCTCCTCCATCTTGCAAGCATAGAACTTATCAGAGGTCTCATACCTCTCGATCCGGGCATTCTTCTGAAAGATAAACTTCAACTCCTGGAACATCTCATATGCTCCATGATGTTCAAAACGTCTTTGAAGTTCCGGTTCTAAGCCATACAGTATTGCACACTGAACTATTGAGTAATCTCCAGAACGTGCCTCCCAAGCGTTCTTAACGTCTTCGAAGGTTATGTCTTTTGGTTGGTCACCAAGCGGTGCATCAAGGACATATGATTTCTGGGAAGCCGTGAGGATAATCCTTAGATTACGGGCCCAGTCAACAAAGTTACTTCCATCATATTTCAACTTAGCTTTCTCTAGGAACGCATTAAAATTCAGGGGTGCTACTGCGTGAGCCATTGATCTACAACATAAATATGCAAAGGTTGCTTAGACTATTGTTCAAGGTAATGAGTTTAGTTAATCAAATTACTAAAGCTCCCACTCAAATTGACATCCCTAAGGTCATCTGAGTGTCACATGATTCAAATTCACCAACTCAAGTCCGATCATCACGTGAGTTGAGGTGGCTTCAATGGTGAACATCATCATGTTGATCATATTTACTATATGACTCATGTTCGACCTTTCGGTCTCTTGTGTTCCAAGGCCATGTCTGTACATGCTAGGCTCGTCAAGTTTAACCCGAGTGTTCTACATGTGCAACACTGGCTTGCACCCGTTGTATGTGAACGTAGAGTCTATCACACCCGATCATCACATGGTGTCTCAACACGACGAACTTTCTCAACGGTGCACACTCGGGGAGAACACAATTCATCCTGAAATTTAAGTGAGGGATCACCTTATAATGCTACCGTCGTCCTAAGCAAAACAAGGTGCATAAAATGATTAACATCACATGCAAATCATAAGTGACATGATATGGTCATGAACTTGTGCTTTTGATCTCCATCTTGAAAGCACCGGCATGATCTCCACCGTCACCGGCACGGCACCATGATCTCCATCAACGTTTCGCCATCGAGGTTGTCACGCCCAACATGCTTCTACTACTATTGCTACCGTTTAGCGATAAAGTAAAGCATTACATAGCGCTTAATGATTGACACGCGGGTCATACAATAATTAAAGACAACCCTATGGCTCCTGCCGGTTTCCGTAGTCATTGACATGCAAGTCGTGATAATCTATACATCACATGATCATCTCATACATCACATATATCACATCATGTAATTGGCCATATCACATCACAACATACCCTGCAAAAACAAGTTAGACGTCCTCTAATTGTTGTTGCATGTTTTACGTGGATACTACGGGTATCTAGAAAGAACAATTCTCATCTACGCAAAAACCACAACGGTGATACTCTAGTTGCTTTTCAACCTTCTCAAGGACCGCCTTTGTCGAATCCGATCCAACTAAAGTGAGAAAAACTGGCACCCGCAAGCCATCTATGCAACAAGTTGCGTTTGAGGGAACCGGTTTCTCGTAAGCGTATGAGTAATGTTGGTCCGGATCTCACAATACCGCTGAATCAAAACACGACCAAGGGAGGAAGCAATCTAAGCATCAACGCCCACAAACTCTTTGTGTTCTACTTGAGATCTCATCTGCACATAGACCTAGCTCATGATGCCACTGTTGGGGAACGTTGCATGGAAAACAAAAAATTTCCTACGTTCACGCAAGACCTATCCATGGTGATGAGCATCTACGAGAGGGAGAGTGGATCTACATACCCTTGTAGATCGCTAAGCGGGAAGCATTAAGAAATGCGGTTGGTGTAGTCGAACGTCTTCGCGATCCAAATCGCCGAACGTCCCGCGATCCAATCACGATCCATCCCACGATCCAATCACGATCCGTCCCGCAAACTTGATCACGAACCGTCTCGCGAACTTGATCACGGTCCTTCCGATCTAGCGTCGAACGGACGGCACCTCCGCGTTCAACACACGTGTAGCTTGATGACGATCTCCGCTGTCTTGATCCAGCAAGAGGGAGTGGAGAGGAAGAAGAGTTCTCCGGCAGTGTGACGGCGCTCCGGCGATGGTGGTGGAGCTATTCTGGCAAGGCTTTGCCTAAGCACTGCAGAAATCCGATCTAGAGGAGAAACTATGCACTTGAAGAACGGGTAGCACGTGGCTGAAAATTCGGTTCCAAAACCCTAAAATCCTCTAGTATATATAGGAGGGAGGGAGGAGAGGCTTGGCCAAGGGCCAAGCCTCCTTTGCCTCGGCCGAAGTGGGGAGGAGAGGAGGACTCCTCCTCCAATCCTAGTAGGACTAGGATTCCTCCTTTTTTGGCCTTTTTCCACCTTTTTCCCTTTGGGCTTTTTCTCCCAGCCGCATGGGCCTCATGTGGGACTTCCACCAGCCAAAAAAGGGCTGGTATTTACTCTCCCACAGTCCAGGAAGCCTCTTGGGTCGAAATACCCCTCCCGGTGGTCTCCCGGTACACTACCGACACTCCCGGTACATTACCGATTAGCCCGAAACTTTTCCGGCGACCAAAATGGGACTTTACCTCCGGACCATTCTGGAGCTCCTCGTGACGTCCGGGACCTCATCCGGGACTCCGAAAAACTTTCGATCACCACCATACATAACTCTATACTACCGAAACGTCACCAAACCTTAAGTGTGCAGACCCTGCGGGTTCGAGAACTATGTAGACATGACCGAGACACCTCTACGGTCAATAAACAATAGCGGGACCAGGATGCCCATATTGGTTCCTACATATTCTATGAAGATCTTTATCGGTGGAACCTCTATGTCAAGGATTCAGTTAATCCCGTATGGTGTTCCCTTTGTTCTTCGGCATGTTACTTGCCCGAGATTCGATCGTCGGTATCTCCATACCTAGTTCAACCTCGTTACCGGCAAGTCTCTTTACTCGTTCCGTAATACAAGATCCCGTGACTAACATTTAGTCACATTGCTTGCAAGGCTTATTGTGATATTGTATTACCGAGTGGGCCCTGAGATACATCTCCGTCACATGGAGTAACAAATCCCGGTCTTGATCCATGCCAACTCAACAGACACCCTCGGAGATACCCGTAGAGCACCTTTATAGTCACCCAGTTATGTTGCGACGTTTGATACACACAAGGCACTCCTCCGGTGTCCGTGAGTTACATGATCTCATGGTCATAGGAACATATACTTGACATGCAGAAATCAGTAGCAATAAACTAACACGATCATATGCTACTTTTGTAGTTTGGGTCTTGTCCATCACATCATTCTCCTAATGACGTGATCCCGTTATCAAATGACATCACATGTCAATGTCTAGGAAACCTTGACCATCTTTGATTAACGAGCTAGTTCACTAGAGGCATACTAGGGAGAAAGTGTTGTCTATTTACCCAAACATGTAATGTGTTTCCAATCAATACAATTATAGCATGGATAATAAACGATTATCATGAACAAGGAAATATAATAATAAACACTTTATTTATTGCCTCTAGGGTATATTTCCAACACTACGGTCAATAACCAATAGTAGGACCTGGATGCCCATATTGGTTCCTACATATTCTACGAAGATCTTTATCGGTCGAACCTCTGTGTCAAGGATTCAGTTAATCCCATATTCTGTTCCCTTTGTTCTTCGGTATGTTACTTTCCTGAGATTCAATCGTCGGCATCTCCATACCTAGTTCAACCTCGTTACAAGAAAATCTCTTTACTCGTTCTGTAATACAAGATCCCGTGGCTAACACTTAGTCACATTGCTTGCAAGGCTTATTGTGATGTTGTATTACCGAGTGGGCCCTAAGATACCTCTCCGTCACACGAAGTTACAAATCCCAGCCTTGATTCATGCCAACCCAACAGACATCCTCGGAGATACCTGTAGAGCACCTTTATAGTCACCCAGTTATGTTGCGACGTTCGATACACACAAGGTACTCCTCCGGTGTCAGTGAGTTGCATGATCTCATGGTCATAGGAACAGATACTTGACATGTAGAAAATAGTTGCAATAAACTGACACGATCATATGCTATGTTTGTAGTTTGGGTCTTGTCCATCACATCATTCTCCTAATGATGTGATCTTGTTATCAAATGACATCTCATGTCCATGACTAGGAAACCATAGCCATTATTGATCAACGAGCTAGTCTATTAGAGGCATACTAGGGACATGGAGTTGTCTATGTATCCACACATGTATCTGAGTTTCCGATCATTACAATTATAGCATGGATAATAAAAGATTATCATGAACAAGGAAATATGATAATAACCAATTTATTATTGCCTCTAGGGCATATTTCCAACAGTCTCCCACTTGCACTAGAGTCAATAATCTAGTTCACATCACCATGTGATTCGCATTGTTATGAATCTAACACCCAATGAGTTCTGGGGCTCGATCATGATTTGCATGTGAGAGAGGTCTTTTAGTCAACGGGTCTGCGACATTCAGATCCGTATGTACTTTGTAAATCTCTATGTCATACTGTAGTCACCGCTACCATACTCCACTTGGAGCTATTCCAAATGGCTGCTCCACTATACGTATCCGGATTGCTACTAAGAGTCATCCGGATTGGTGTTGAAGCTTGCATCAACATAACTCTTTACGACGAACTCTTTATCACCTCCATAATTGAAAAACAATTCCTTAGTCTTTTAGTTACTAAGTATAATTAATCTTGATCGCTGTCCAGTGATCCACTCCTGGATCACTCTTGTACCCTATGACGGACTCATGGCAAGGCACACACAGGTGTGGTATACAACATGGCATACTATATAGAGCCTATGGCTAAAGCATAGGGGACAACCTTCATCCTTTCTCTTTCTTCTGCCATGGTCGAGCTTTGAGTCTTACTCAACTTCGCACCTTACAAATCAGGCAAGAACTCTTTCTCTGACTGATCCATTTTGGACTCTTCCAAAATCTTGTCAAGGTATGTACTCATTGAAAGTCTCATAAAGCATCTTGATCTATCTTTATAGATCTTGATGCTCAAGAATTAGGTAGCTTTATCTAGGTCTTCCTTTGAAAAACTCTTTTCAAACAATCGTTCATGCTTTCCAGAAATTCTACATCAGTTTCGATCAATAATATGTCAACCACATATGCTTATCAAAATTCTATAGTGCTCCCACTCACTTTATTGTAAATACAAGTTTCTCATAAACTTTGTATAGACTCAAAAACTTTGATCACCTCACTCAAAGGATATATTCCAACTCCGAAATGCTTGCTCCAGTCCATAGAAGGGTCACTGGAGCTTGCACACCTTTTAGCATCCTTAGGACTGACAAAACCTTCTGGTTGTATCACATACAACCTTTCCTCAAGTAAACCGTTAAGGAAGCGATGTTTTGACATCCATCTGCCAGATTTCATTATTGAAAATGCAGCAACTGCTAACATAATTCCAACAAACTTTAGCATCGCTACGAGTGAGAAAGTCTCATTGCAGTTAACTCCTTGAACTTGTCGGAAACTTCTTTGCAACAAGTCGAGCTTTATAAATAGTGACATTCACCATCAGCGTCTGTCTTCATCTTAAAGGTCCATTTGTACTCGACAGCCTGCCGTCCAACGAGCAAGTCTACCAAAATCTATACTTGGTTTTCATACATGGATCTTTTCTTGGATTTCATGGCCTCTACATGACCTCCAAAATAGGGTTGTCGTACCACTCAGGAGCAGTACACGTCCTTGTCGACCTACTAGGTTCGATAGTAACTTGATCTGAAGCTTCATAATCATCATTATTAAGTTCCTCTTCAACTGACGTAGGCTCCACAGAAACATCTTTCTGCGCTGCGCTACTCTTTGGTTGAACAAAGGTTCAACAACCTCATCAAGTTCTATCTTCCTACCACTCAATTCTTTCGAGAGAAACTCTTTCTCGAGAAAGGATCCGTTTTAACAACAAACACTTTATGCTTGGATCCGAGGTAGAAGGTTTACCCAACTGTTCTTAGGGTATTCTATGAGTATGCATTTGTCCGCTTTGGGTTCGAGCTCATTAGGTGAAAACCTTTTTCACATAAGCTTCGCCGCCCCAATAATTAAGAAATGACAGCTTAGGTTTCTATCAAACCATAATTCACATGGTGTCATTTCAACGGATTTAGATGGTGCCCTATTTAAAGTGAATGTAGTTGTATCTAATGCATAACCCCAAAACGATAGTGGTAAAACGATAAGAGACATCATAGTTCGCACCATATCTAATAGAGCACGACTACGACGTTCGGACACACCATCACACTATGGTGTTCCAGGTGGCGTGAGTTGTGAAACAACTTTTCACATTGTCTTAAGTTGTATACCAAATTTGTAACTCATATATTCACCTCCACGATCATATCGTAGACATTTTATCTTCTCGTCACGATGATCTCAAACTTCACTCTGATTCTGCTTGAACTTTTCAAATGATTCAGACTAGTGTTTCATTAAGTAAATATACACTATATCTACTCAAATCATCAATGAAGATAAGAAAATAACGATATCCACCACATGCTACAACACTCATTGGACCATACACATCAACATGTATCATTTCCAACAAGTCACTTGCCCGTTCCAGAAAACGGGGTTTGAGTCCAAAGATCCATCAGCATGGAGTTTCTCCATGCGCTTTACACCATTATGACATTTAGCGGCAATGCCACAAGTATGTGGTACTATCATTATTAACTTTGTATCTTTTGGCATCTATGTTATGAACATGTGTACTACTACGATCAAGATTCAACAAAGCATTCATTGGGTTCATGACCATTGAAGGTATTATTCATGTAAGCAGAATAACCTTTATTCTCAGACTTAAATGAATAACCGTATTGCAATAAACACGATCTAATCACGTTCATGCTCAACGCAAACACCAAATAACATTTATTTAGGTTCGTCACTAATCCCGGAGGTAGAGAGAGCGTGCGATGTTGATCACATCAACCTTGGAAACATTTCCAACACACATCGTCACCTCACCCTTAGCTAGTCTCCGTTTATTCCGCAGCTTTTACTTCGAGTTACTAACATTTAGCAACCGAACCGGTATCCAATACCCAGGTGCTACTAGGAGTACTAGCAAGGTACATATCAATAACACGTATATCAAATATACTTCTGTCAACATTGCCAGCCTTCTTATCTACCAAGTATCTAGGGTTGCTCCGCTTTAGCGACCGCTCTCCTCATAATAGAAGCACTTAGTCTTGGGTTTGGGTTCAACTTTGGGTTGCTTCACTTGAGCAGCAACTGACTTGCCATCCATGAAGTTTCCCTCCTTGCCCTTGCCCTTATCGAAACTAGTGGTTTTACTAACCATCAACACTTGATTCTCCTTCTTGATTTCTACCTTCGCGGCGTCAAATATCGCGAACAGTTCAGGGATCATTATTTCCATCCCTGGCATTTATAGTTCATCACGAAGTTCTAGTAGCTTAGTGATAGTGACTCAGAGAACTATATCAATCACTATCTTATCAAGAAGATCAACTCGCACTCGATTCAAGTGATTGTAGCACCCAGACAATCTCAGCACATGCTCAACGATTGAACTATTCTCCTTCATCTTGCAGGGAAAGAATCTTGTTGGAGATCTCATATCTCACAACACGGGTACGAGCCTGAGATCCCAATTTCAGCTCTTAGAGCATCTCATATGTTCCATGACGTTCAAAACGTTTTTGGAGCCTTAATTCTAAGCCGTAAAGCATGATGCACTAAACTATCAAGTAGTCATCGGAACGTGCGTGTCAGATGTTCACAACATCCACAGATGACGCTAGAGGGGGTGGCGCACCAAGCGGTGCATTAAGGACATAAGCCTTCTGTGCAGCAATGAGGACAATCCTCAGATCCCGGACCCAGTCCGTAATATTGCCACCATCATCTTTCACCTCTATTTCTCTAGGAACATATAAAAAATTCAAGGGAGATACAACGTGAGCTAGTAATCTACAACATAATTTGCAAAGACACTACTGACTATGTTCATGATAAAGAGTTCAATTAATCATATTACTTAAGAACTCCCATTCAAATTGACATCCCTCCGGTCATTCGAGTGATACATGATCCAAATTCACCAACTCAAGTCCGATCATCACTTGAGTTCAGGTGGTTTCAATGGTGAACATCATCATGTTGATCATATCTACTATATAACTCATGTTCGACCTTTCGGTTTCTTGTGTTCCGAGGCCATGTCTGTACATGCTAGGCTCGTCAAGTTTAACCCGAGTGTTCTGCACGTGCAACACTCGCTTGCACCCATTGTATGTGTTCGACATGATGAACTTTCGCAATGGTGCACACTCGGGGAGAACACAATTAATCTAGAAATTTTAGTGAGGGGTCACCTTATAATGCTACCGTCGTCCTAAGCAAACAAAGGTGCATAAAAGGATTAAAATCACATGCAAATCATAAGTGACATGATATGGCCATGAATTTGTGCTTTTGAACTCCATCTTGAAAGCACCGGCATGATCTCCATCATCACCGGCATAGCACCATGATCTCCATCATTGTGTCGCCATCGGGGTTGTCGCGCCCACCATGCTCATACTACTATAGCTACCGTTTAGCGATAAATTAAAGCATTACATAGGGCTTAATGATTGACACGTAGGTCATACAATAATTAAAGACAACCCTATGGCTCCTGCCGGTTGCCGTACTCATCGACATGCAAGTCGTGATATTCTATACAATACATGATCATCTCATGCATCACATATATCTCATCATGTAATTGTCCATACCACATCACAACATACCCTGCAAAAACAAGTTAGATGTCCTCTAATTGTTGTTGCAAGTTTTACGTGGCTGCTACGGGTATCTATCATGAACAATTCTCACCTACGCAAAACCACAACGGTGATACGTAAATTGCTTTTCAACCTTCTCAAGGACCTCCTTTGTCGAATCCGATCCAACTAAAGTAGGAGAAACAGACACCCGCCAGCCATCTTTGTGCAGCAAAGTTACACGTCAATCGATGGAACTGGTCTCTCGTAAGTGTATGAGTAAGGTTGGTCCGGGCTGCTTCATCCCACGATACCGCTGAACCAAAACACGACCAAGGGAGGAAGCAATCTAAGCATCAACGCCCACAAACTCTTTGTGTTCTACTCGAGATCTCATCTACACATATACCTATTGGAAATATGCCCTAGAGGCAATAATAAATTAGTTATTATCATATTTCCTTGTTCATGATAATCGTTTATTATCCATGCTATAATTGTATTGATCGGAGACTTAGATGCATGTGTGGATACATAGACAAAACATGTCCCTAGTATGCCTCTAATAGACTAGCTCGTTGATCAAAGATGGTTAAGGTTTCCTAGCCATTGACATGAGAAGTCATTTGATAACGGGATCACATCATTAGGAGAATGATGGGATGGACAAGACCCAAACTACAAACATATCATATGATCGTGTCAGTTTATTGCTACTGTTTTCTACATGTCAAGTATATGTTCCTATGACCATGAGATCATGCAACTCACGGATATCGGAGGAGTGCCTTGTGTGTATCAAATGTCACAACGTAACTGGGTGACTATAAAGGTGCTCTACAGGTATCTCCGATGGTGTGTGTTGAGTTGGCATGGATCGAGACTGGGATTTGTTACTCCGTGTGACGGAGAGGTATCTCGGGGCCCACTCGGTAATACAACATCACAACAAGCCTTGCAAGCGATATGACTAAGTGTTAGTCACGGGATCTTGTGTTACGGAACGAGTAAAGAGACTTGCCGGTAATGAGGTTGAACTAGGTATGGAGATACCGATGATCGAATCTCGGGCAAGTAACATACCGAAGAACAAAAGGAACATCATACGGGAGTAACTGAATCCTTGACATAGAGGTTCGACCGATAAAGATCTTTGTAGAATATGTAGGAACCAATATGGGCATCCAGGTCCCGCTATTGGTTATTGACCGTAGAGGTGTCTCGGTCATGTCTACATAGTTCTCAAACCCGCAGGGTCTGCACACTTAAGGTTTGGTGATGTTTCGGTAGTATAGAGTTATGCATGGTGGTGACCGAAGGTTATTCGGAGTCCCAGATGAGATCCCGGTCGTCAAGAGGGTCTCTAGAATGGTCCGGAGGTAAAGGTTGATATATAGCAAGTCCTGTTTTGGTCGCCAGAAAAGTTTCGGGCTCATCGGTAGTGTACCGGGAGTGCCGGTAGTGTACCGGGGGACCATCGGGAGAGGTATTTCGACCCAAGAGGCTACATGGGCTATGGGAGAATATAAACCAGCCCCTGGTGGGCTGGTCGAAGCCTCCTCTAAGGGCCCATGCGGCTGGAGTGGTTTGAGAAGGAAAAAATCCCAAGGTGTAGAGGTGGAAAGAGTTTCCAAGTGGAAAGGAGGAATCCTACTCCTAATAGGATTGGAGTAGGACTCCTCCACCTCCAATTTCGACCAAACCTTGAGGGTTTGAGGCTGCCTCCTCCCCTCCCTCCCTCCTATATACACTAGAGGATTTAGAGGAAAAAGCTAACCCTAATAGCCACGTGCTACCTCTCCTCTAGTGCATAGTTTCTCCTCTAGATTGGTTTTCTGCAGTGCTTAGGCGACGCCCTGCCGGAATAGCTCCACCACCATCGCCGCAATGCCGTAGCGCTATTGGAGAACTCTTCTAACTCTATGCTCTCTCTTGTTAGATCAAGAAGGCAGAGATCATCATCGAGCCGTACGTGTGCTGAACGCGGAGGTGTCGTCCGTTCGGCGCTAGATCGGAAGGACCGTGATCAAGATCGCGAGACGGATCGTGATGAGATCGCGGGACGGATCATGATGAATTCGCGGGACAGATCATGATTGGATCACGGGACAAATCGTGATGAGATCGTGGGACGCTCGGCGATTTGGATCGGGAAGACGTTCGACTACACCAACCGCGTTTCTTAACGCTTCCCGCTTAGCGATCTACAAGGGTATGTAGATCCACTCTCCCTCTCGTAGATGCTCATCACCATGGATAGATCTTCCATGTGCGTAGGAAATTTTTTGTTTTCCATGCAATGTTTCCCAACAATACCTGGCTCATGATGCCACTGTTGGGGAACGTTGCATGGGAAACAAAAAAATTCCTACGCACACGCAAGATCTATCCATGGTGATGAGCATCTACGAGAGGGAGAGTGAATCTACATACCCTTGTAGATCGCTAAGCGGAAGCCTTAAGAAATGTGGTTCATGTAGTCGAATGGCTTCACGATCCAATCATGATCCGTCCTATGATGTCATCACGAGCCGTCTCGCGATCCCATCGTGGTCCTTCCGATCTAGTGTCGAACGGACGACACCTTCGCGTTCAGCACACGTATAGCTCGATGACGATCTCCGCCTTCTTGATCCATCAAGAGGGAGCAGAGAGGTCGACGAGTTCTCCGGCAGCGCGACGGCGTTGCAGCGATGGTGGTGGAGCAATTCCAGTAGGGCTTCGCCTAAGCACCGCTGAAAACTGATCTAGAGGAGAAAACGATCTAGAGGAAGAAGAGGGCAGCACGTGGCAATTAGGGTTAGGTCTGCCCTCAAAACCTCTAGTATATATAGGAGGAGGGGAGGAAGGAGACTTGGCTCCCAAGGAGACAAATCTAGTTCGGCCGAAGTGGGAGGGAGGAGTCCTCCTCCTCCTCCACTCCTAGTAGGATTAGGACTCCTTCCTTATTTTCCCACTTTTGCTTTCTTTCCACCTTGGGTTTTCTTCCCTAGCCGCATGGGCCTTTTGTGGGACTTCGGCCAGCCCACTAAGGGCAGGTATTCCTCCTCCCACAGCCATGTAGCCTCTTGGGTCAAAATACCCCTCCCTATGGTCCCCTAGTACCCTCCCGACACTCCCGATACACTACCGATGAGCCCGAAACTTTTCCGGTGACCAAAACAAGACTTCCTATATATAAATCTTTACCACCGTACTATTCCGGAGCTCCTCGTGATGTCCGGGATCTCATAGGGACTCCGAACAACCTTAGGCCACCACCATACATAACTCTATACTACCAAAACGTCACTGAACCTTAAGTGTGCAGACCCTGTTGGTTCGAGAACTATGTAGACATGACCGAGACACCTCTACGGTCAATAACCAATAGCGGGACTTGGATGCCAATATTGGTTCCTACATATTCTACGAAGATCTTTATCGGTCGAACCTCTGTGTCAAGGATTCAGCTAATCCTGTATGTTGTTCCCTTTGTTCTTTGGTATGTTACTTGCCCGAGATTCGATCATCGGCATCTCCATACCTAGTTCAACCTTGTTACCAGCAAGTCTATTTACTCGTTCCGTAATACAAGATCCCGTGGCTAACACTTAGTAACATTGCTTGCAAGGCTTATTGTCATGTTGTATTACCGAGTGGGCCCTGAGATACCTCTCCATCACACGGAGTAACAAATCCTAGTCTTGATTCATGCCAACCCAACAGAGACCCTCGGAGATACCTATAGAGCACCTTTATAGTCACCCAGTTATGTTGCGACGTTTGATACACACAAGGTACTCCTCCGGTGTCAGCGAGTTGCATGATCTCATGGTCATAGGAACAGATACTTGACATGCAGAAAATAGTAGCAATAAACTGACACGATCATATGCTACGTTTGTAGTTTGGGTATTGTCCATCACATCATTCTCCTAATGATGTGATCCCGTTATCAAATGACATCTCATGTCCATGACTAGGAAACCATAGCCATCTTTGATCAACGAACTAGTCTATTAGAGGCATATTAGGGACATGGAGTTGTCTATGTATCCACACATGTATCTGAGTTTCCGATCAACACAATTATAGCATGGATAATAAACGATTATCATGAACAAGGAAATATGATAATAACCAATTTATTATTGCCTCTAGGGCATATTTCCAACAATTGATTGGCGGGATCTTGAGCCATCATTCTTCCTCTTGCTAACCTTGAGATCGCCACTAGTTGTGTCCATTTTGGCTTGCCATTTGTATCACCCATCAATGACTAAAAATGAATGGCTTCTTCTCCACTTTTTGATACATAGTGGTCGTGCCACCAACGTGTAGCAAACAATGTATGTATAACAATGAGAATACAACAAAAAAATGATGAGAAAATGAAGTGATTATATTTACGTGAGTGGACACTCCTATCACAGGGGAGACCAAGCACTTGTGCATAGTAGCAGCCAAGCACTTGTGCATAGTAGCCGACATACTTATTCACTTCCCCTTGAATGACCTCTATTGATGTTGGAGAGATGCCACATTACAGTTGCTCCTGATAGGATGCGGCTCCACTTATTTCTTGTGTTCATGATAGTGCTTGTGGATCTTCCCCAATACATATTGCCCTTTTGCTACGTGCTACGTATGGGGTGTAATGTTGTGGCCAACTAAGAGTTAACCACCAACATATTCTCAAAAGTTATGATGCCCAACCTCTTGCCTTGGGTATCTTTCCCTTCTTTTTCTTGCTCGGATTGGGGTTTGATATTTCACCAACTTCAAACGTATGACAAGTTGGATCCCCCAACTCATACTTCCTTTTCGGTTAGTTTATGATTATCATTGATCATGCCCGACAGGATCAATTCCTACCATTATCACATATGAAAATTTGATCAAAAGAGGAGCAAAATAAACATACTGATTGCTGCTGTTTTATTTCGTCAAACATGACGTGGACAGTCGGGGCAATGCCGATGCTTGGGCCTTTCTACAACCGAACAAGCGGCGGCGGGTCACATATGTCCCCATGCCTCTCTCTACATTGTCAGGACAATCACTATAATGTTCCCCCATCTAGTCGTCTCCTTTGTCAAGCCGTGTCAGAGGCGACGATCCTTGTTGGCAACTGGATGGATGGGGTTCGGAGGGGGGGGATTCTACTCCTCGAGGTCCACATCCGCTCCCTACGATGCTACTTCGCTCTCCCACTGCCTTCGTTGTCGGTTCCTCTGGGTGACGTTCTCGGTTTGCATGATGGAGCCAAGGACGAGAGACCCATAGACGACACGGACACGGCCTCCGTCGCGGCAGTGGGGCAGGGGCTGAACAACACCTAGGGCAAGATATGGGGGTCGACGACAAGGATGGGGAAGCAAGTGTGGCCGACGGTGAGGATGGGGGAGCAAGGATGGTCGATGACGAGGGCTCGGAGGTAGGAATTGGTGGAGGGATGCGAGAGGAGGGCAATGGATTTGGTGCAATTTGTGGTGGGGTCAGGTTGTTTGGTCCCACGCGGGGGAAGCGTCCGGGCCACCCCATATCTGCCCTAGATTCGGGCTGGATATGAGTGGTGTTGGTCAGCCCGGGCGTTTGAGACCCGATTGAGGCGGCCGTCTGGGTCACTTTTTTGACCGATCATTGACCGAGCCGTCCACCCAACCATTTGAGGTCCGTTTGAGGCGCTCGACTATAGATGCTCTTAGACGTATATGCAGCCCAACACAATTATCAATTCGTTCGCAAATGTATGGACTGAACAATCTGAATATTTTTGTCATCCAATGACGACCATTAAATTTGTCTAAACCAGTTCAGACGTTCATAATCACACAGAACGGCATCAAAGTTGGAGAGATTCGGGAGTTAGGATGTCCACCACGCCAGACTCCGACAACACGGACTCACCCAACCCCATTTATCCCCATGTCTGCTTTCGCTTGACCGCATTCACTCCGGCACACCAGCCTCCCACTTACCTCCATTAATGGCGAAGAAGCGACCAAGAAGCCTACTTTGGATTTAAAATTTGCCAAGCTCCTCTCCAGAAACCCTACGTTCACAATCCTCACCCTCTCCCTCCACTATCCGTCGCACATCACCACAACTTCGTCCGCCATGATGGCCAAGAAGTCTAACATTGAGAAGTGTTTGTTAGCGCGCGACTCCGAATTTGGGGGAGCTTCTTAAAATGGGTACCCTTTGGATGTTGGACGAGAAGGTGTAGAAGTTTACAGAGGAGCAAACGGAAAAGGACGCCGCCCTGTGACGCCCCAATTTTGACCGTACGCTAAACATACATGCAATGCGTATGACCAAGATTAGGGACTCACTAATCAATATCACAACACAACTCTAGACACAAATTAAAGTCATACAACTTCATATTATAAGCCAGGGGCCTCCAGGGCTCGAATACAAAGCTCGACAAGCACGAGTCAGTGAAAGCAAATAATATCTGAGTACAGACATAAGTTAAACAAATTTTTCCTTAAGAAGGCTAGCAAAATCATAACAACGGATCGAAAGAGGCGAGGCCTCCTACCTAGGAACCTCCTATCCTACTAATGGTCGGGGCCCGCCTCCACGTAGTAGTAGGCTCCTGCGGTGGTGTAGTAGTCGTATCCGGCGTACTCCATCTCCTGGGCTCCATCGTCTGAACGCAGAATCGTATTGAGGGGGAAAGAGAAAGCAAAGTAGCGGTGAGTACTCATCCAAAGTACTCGCAAGACTGACATCAGAACTATGCTAAGTATGCATCGGTATCAAGGAATGGGGTTATATCTGGGCTGACTGCAGAAAGCAAGAATAGGGGGAAGGCCTAGTCCTATCGAAGACTAGCATCTTCGACATCTTGTAGCATTAGAAGAGAGTGGACTGGTAGCTCATATATAGTCATATTATGGTAGCAATTTTATTAAGTAACCACGCCCAGAGATTCTTCCTTGACTCCCCGTGAGAAAGCAATCTTGGAGCCAACATTAATTTCAATTTAAATCACAATTTTAGTTATATCAGGTCAAGGTACAACTCCAAGTCGTCCTGTTACCGTGGACACGGCTATTCGAATAGATAAGTTTTTCCCTGCAGGGGTGCACCACATTCCCCAACACGCTTGATACCTCCGGCCAGACACACTTTCCTGGGTCATGCCCGGCCTCGGGACATCAAAACGTCATCGCCCCACCTAGGCTCAATGAAGAGGCTAACCCGCCGGTATAAATCCTAAGCACGCAGGGGTCATTGGCCCACTCGCCCTTTGCACTCCTGCATGATGCGAACGCGGCCAATGTCAGTCCTAGCACCCCTTATAACAAGCGCAGTGCCATTGTGGACCACTCGGGCGCGCGCCGCTCCATTGCTGACATTCGAAGAGCTTCAGCTGATACAACGACGCTGAGTACCCATAAATTCTCCCACGTGAAGGTTAGTGCATATCAGGCCAAACAAGCAACTCGGATCAAATACCCAACCCATTAGCATTTTATTAATGTGGGGCAAGCGCAACCCATGGAGTGCGGTCCCCTCGCACCGTCTCGAGGATGTGTGGCAAGGGCCTCTCCTGCCCGTCCACGTCTCATCTTAACCCTTTGGATGCCTTACCGACACATTCCACCTTATCTCACACACACGGGCCGACCCGTCTCAAGAGTGTCGGGAACTCAGGTCCACCTCAACACAGTGGTATCGCCTGTCCCTTCAGTCCCGTCACGTTAGTATAGTGTCAAGTCAGTAGTAGCTGTGTGGTTATACGCCAAGTGGATATCCGAGGAATCATCCTCGATGAATCCCACTTGAGGTATGGGTATGACAAGAGTAGCTATCGATAGTTGGGAAGAAGGAATCACCCTCGATACCCACGATCGAGTAGCTACACTATAAAATTAACATCGGGAGTGCTAAGTGAGGTGTCACCCTCGACACTCGATAGTAGCTCTGAAGTGCCATACTTAAGGGGTGTGAGGTGATGAGTTAGTAAGGGTTTGACATTCGGTCATGATGACCGAGTCTTCTGTCTTCAAGTCCTCGATGACGTCGAAGGTGAAAGCAGGGGCAATTGGGACAATGTTGGGGTCTCTGGGGTATCACTGTCCAACCTATACTAAGTAGTTGATATGATTGCAGGTATAGTAGCAGTTTACCAAAAACAGGCTATGCATCAGAATAGGAGCTAACTAATACAATAGCAAAATCTAATGCAAGAATGAGAAGCAAAGAAATGGGTGATATCGGAATGCTCAAGGGGGGTTGCTTGCCTTGCTGCTCTGCGGCAAAAGGCTGACCGTCAGCGGCGTAGTCGTATCTGGTAGCAGTGCTAGTCTCGAGGTCTAGCAGTAAAAAAAGAGGGGAAGAAACAATAAATATAAAGCATAGATGCAATCACAATGCATGACATGGTAAATGCAGGGCTAGGCATGCACTAACGCTGTATTACACGTCATAGGGGGTCGAAAGAATATATGACGATATTTTTCGGGTCTCGGGCTACTACCGGACAGGTGAAACCGATGAGAAAGTTCCATGTTTGCTATGATAGGAGCACGTGATAGACTAACGAATTGCGTATTCGGAACCGTAGGATTATTCTGAGCAACTTTCATGTTCAAAACTTTTTCATCCGAGCTACGGTTTATTTTATATTAATTTTTAAAGTTTTAATAATATTCTGGAATTTCTTTTAATTATTAATCCTAGTTATCCAAAACAGTGTTCTGCGACATCAGCATGACGTCATCATTGCGTCAGCGGTCAAACCCGGCCGACCAGGGTCAAACTTGATAGGTGGGGCCCTCATGTCATAGACTAGACTAATTTAACAGTAGATTAAATTAACTAATTAACCTAATTAGTTACTAGGACCCATTGTGAGTGACTGATTAGCTAACTAATTAACTATTAGACTAATTAATGTTTTAATTAGCAGTTTTATTTATTTTAAAAATGAATTAAACTGGTGGGGCACGCATGTCAATGACACGGGGCCACCCAGTCAGCGAGTTGACCAGGTCAACTGGGCCCGTAGGGCCTAGTGTCAGTGACACAGGGGGCGGCCACGTTGGTGCCAGGACAGTGTCGGCCATGGGAGTCGCTCCGGCGAGCCCGAGCACGGCGGCGAACTCCGACGAGCTCGGGAACGCGTTGTGAGGCATCATTTAGCGCGCGGTCGGGCTCTCTGGAATGGGCGTTTTGAGCCGCGTCCGTTGGTGGTGGTCTCGGTAGCTGGGGCGGTCGGAATCAGTGACGGCGACGATGGCAGGCGACGGCGGCTACGGGTGTGCTACGGGGACGGCGAAGCAGCACGCTAGTAAGCAAACGACGTGGCTAGGGGTGATCTACGCGACGCAGCGAGCGGGGATGCGACGGCGACAAAGGGAAGGGGGAGGAGGCGGCGGCGCTCATGTTCGTCGTGAGAAGGGGACGGCGAGGCTCGATGGAGCCGGTTGGGAGGGGGTGAGGAGGCAGTCGGCGACGAGGAGGCGAGGAGGCGCCGGCATGGTGGTGCCGGTGGAGCGCTGACGTCGGCGCCGTCGGGTTTCGGTCGCTGGTGGCTTAGTAGCCACCGGCTGGGCCGGCCTGGTTGCCCCGAAGGCCAGATGGGCTGGATAGGTTCTCTTCTTTTTTTATTTGTTTTTGTTTTTCCTTTTTATTTAATTATGTTTTATTTGTTTTCTGCAATAATCCTCTACTGCAAAAATGTGTCACCTAGTCCATTTAATAACTTGCAATATTTTGAATGGACACAACAAGTTTGAGGATTTTTGGGTACTCTTGGAATTAACCATGAAATTTAAAGGGCATTTTAAATGCAAAATGATTCTGTTTTGGATGGTGGGGTCCACACTAGCTTGAGGGTGATGTTGTTTTCCTTACCGATAATTGCTTTGGATTATTCCACAAGTGCGCAACATTTTCCTGATGTTGTTTGGTGAATTGTTTTATCACATAAAATTCAATTGGCTTTTGAAGTGAAATTTAAATTGAGATATGAATTTTAACTGGATCATATCTTGTTTAGCAAAATGATTAGGCATTGATCATGATCATCACTGCGCTTAATTACAATGATGATTGTAGCACAAAACCAGGGTGTCACACGCCCTCATCTCTGAGGGGAAGGAGGAGGATCGTCAATATGCGCTAAAGACCATGGACAGGGATCCAACCCTCGATGAATATCCAGATTGAAATCGCAAAACACACTTTGTTGTGTGGGATATTCAGCATGATGACATGCCGATCCCTTATGACGAGGAGGAGAGACATAGATCACACAACTCATATCGGCGACTACTTGGTCCAGATCGGGTGACGACGAAGATGCTGATGGCCTCGCAGACCACCCCTACGAAGTCACCTCTGGTACCTCACCTAGTTTTAGTTAGGAGAGTTGTCCTATTATTACATTAGATGCTAGTTTTAGTTGAAGTTTTCTTTCAATTATTCGAAGAATTGTACCATGTATTTCGGGCATAGGAAAAAAATCGTGCAGGAAGACATTTGGTCCATAATCGGATGCTAGTTTTTTGGGCAAGTAGCTTTGTACTTGGGTTTATCCCCAAGGAGAGTCTATCTGTAAAGTTTTAGTGAGGCAGCTACTAACAAAGCTCAATATTTATCCATATGCTCTTTTACAAAAAATTTCTAATTCTTAAATTTTTAGATTTGTCTATATTTTACTTTTTAGATCTTTTTTGTATTTTTTTGTATTCTTTTAGATTATTTCCTTCAAAAATTAAAAACACGGAATGTCCGGAAGGTGAAGGCGAGCCCACAAGCGTGTTGGGATGTGCCGATGGATCCTTTTCCCGACGTACCATGGGGATAGCAAGTAACACGCAGTCATGCACCGGCAGGATCAACCGTGTTTGTCTCATCGGATTTGGGAAGGTTACTAGAACCTTCCCAAATTATTTTTTCTCTATGTTTTTTTCTTTGTGTTTCTTAGTTTTCGTATTATTTTTCTTGATTGTTTTTCGAATTATGAGAACTATTTCTAAACAAATAATTTGGAAATCATGAACATTTTTGCAAACACCTTTCAAATTTTTGAACATTTTTCGAAATAGTGAATATTTTTTATATCATGAACATTTTTGGATTTAGTGTTTTTGGACATCTTGGTCATTTTTTGAAACCTTGAACATTTTTCGAATCGGTGAATAGTTTTAAATTTCTAAATTATTTTATTGAATTCTTGGACTTTATTTATTCAAATTTATAAGCATTTTTTGAAATCATGAACATTTTTTAATTTGAAAACATTTTCACAAATTCAGGAACCTCTTTTGAAATCATGAATATTTTAGAAATTGCTATTTTTTACAAATCCATGCATTATTTTTTATGGAATTATGATTTGGTTTTCAAATGTCGAGCATTATTTTGAAATCATGAACGTTTTTGAAATTTCTAACATTTCTACAAATCCATGGACAAAATTTGAATCCATGATTTTGTTTGGAAATTACTATTTTTAAAACTATGTGAATATTCTTTAAAATTGATAAACATAATTTGAGACTGTGAACATTTTTGAAATATGGGAATGAATTTAAAATTCGTAAGAAGTTTTGTAATCTGAGAACATTTTTTAAATTTGTATTTTTTTTGAGATTCATGGTTTTTGCATTCCGTTAATGTTTTTGTAGTGCTAGAACATTTTTTATTTTTAAATAGTTATTTTTAAATTCATAACTTTTTTGAAATCCTGGACATTTTATAAATAGAAAAAAACGAAAAGAAAAACATAACAAAACAAGTAAAACGGAAGAAAAAAACAGGCGCGTCCCTCCCCTAAATGGGCCGGCTGTTTTAGGTCGCGTGTCAGGCTGATCCCCGAGCCGAGGTCTTCTGCCGGCCCATACGGCCAGGCTTGCTTACTGGTAACAAGTAGCAACGGAAGTGGCGGAGCGGCCGGCCGAAAAGGAGACGACCACCATGTGGAGTGGTGCGGCGACCGGCGAGCCTCCACTTTCGGCGGCGCCGTCGCCGTCGCCGTCGCAGTCGAGGGTTCGCGCGCGCCCACGGTGGCGTTCTAATTTGGCCCTGCTCGGCTCAGCCGGCGGGGTTTAATTCGGCGGCGGCGGAGGCGGAGGCGGGAGATGGTGGCGGCGGCGCTGTGCGCCTCCCGGAGGTCATTTAGGGACTCGCTCAAGGTGCTAGAGGCCGACATCCAGCACGCCAACACCCTGTGAGTACCCCCCCCCCCCCCCCCCCTCCCCCGCGAAAGAATGCCCTTCCTCGATTTCTTCAGTCTAAGGTGTGCCGTTTTCGGCTGAATTCGCCTCTGGTCCTCTGCTGGTGCAGGGCGTCGGAGCGCTCGCAGATGCGGGTGTCCCGCAGCCCCGCCGCGCACGTCTCCCTCTTCCTCCTGCAGCCTCGCCGGCGCCCTCGGCCTCCTCAGGATCCTCATCCACAAGGTACTACCTCTCTTCTGTCTCAGTGCCTGTGGTTTCGTTCCAGAATTTGCGGTTTGGACCCGTGAACTGAAAATTTCCGATTGTCTGCCTACCATAGCTGTGACATTCCCCTGATCCCCTGCCTCACGCAACTGGAACACGGGATCAGCGGCACCGACCACCGGAGGCAGAAGGCGGTGTGCTCCCACAGGTACATGAGGAGAGATGGCTAGGGGGGAGGGGAGCAAGAGGCCGGTCTCCGAGACCGACGCCGAGGCAGAAGAGGAGTGTGGGATCTGCATGGTGTTAAACAGCAGGCTGTGCTGCCCAACTGCATCCACAATACATGCGTCAATGGTGAGTGAGAACAAGAACCTGACCCCTCGCGTATTTTTTTGTTTTGTTTCTCTGCCATGTTTGTTCAGTTCAACTTCAACCAGAGCAAACATGTTTGTTCTTCAGAAGTAGCTTAGCCGACACTTCATTCTGCTGTTATTAAGCGCGTCAGCAGTGCCCGCCAGAGCCTCTTTATTCTGATGGCAATGCATCATGAGTAATTAAGCTGGCGTGACCATCATTTATGGAAAATACTTATGCAGCAACCTCTGCATATGCTTACCAGCTCTGTCCTTGGTTCTTACAAGGCCTGACCTTCTTACAAGTTAGGTTCTAAGCAGCCTGTGCCCGGCTCTGTTGTGCTGGGGCACGTGCCGCCCGCCCCTGTCACTCCGTATTAGCTAGGTTCGAATTGATTGATATGTAGTGTGGCTTTCGAAATTTCTGATGTTAATCATGGAACACTACAACATCAAAATCTAATAAAAACATCGTGAGAAATACTAAAGATTGTTTAAAAACTGAATTTAGCATTTAATGCATGTGCCCCGCAAATGCACTGATGACCTCGGTAGTTTCCCCATTCTTGACCGATGAAACAGAATACGTGAGAGGACGTAGGTCCAGGGGCAATGCAGGAGAGTTGGAGTGAAATGTGATGTATCAGCTCAGGTGTAACAGGTGCTGCAAGGTTAGCTTCACGAGCACATTCAGATGACCTGGTGTACAATATAGTATGTAATATGGCAGCACAGAATGACAAAATATACATGGGAGAGAGGTCATTATATACCATGGCCTACCATGCCATATATTCTTTAAAGGTCGACCACATCGCAGGGGAACTAGCTAGGGAGGGGAATTAAACATGAACTGGTCCTTCATTCGAACTCCCCAAAGTCCTTCTGGCCGGCAAGGATCCTTGAGATCTGGAGGCCCCGGCTGAAGGCTTGGTTGAAGAGCAACCGTGTCTGGAACTCTGAGACAAAGGGAAACCATGACAAGAAGCCGATGGGAAGGAAGAGGATGAGACCCATGATGTTGTCGTATGCCCTCCCTAGCTCCATGATGGAGTCCCACAGCGTAGTCTTCTCAATCAATGGAGCACATGCTTGTCCAATCTGCGAAGAAGGAATGAAGGCTCTCACAATGTAAAACATAAGTATGCATGCATGCATGCTACTAGAGTTTGCTTCTGACCAGTAATAAGCTTTTCAGTCCGTTAACTAGTAGAGAATTAATTAATTAATTAATTAACAGGCCGGCTCAGTGTTTTCTGGTTCCGTGCTTGTTTGCTCGCTCATGAGCAGGTAGACTTTTTTTTGTTGCATATACATACAAATTAAAGCTCAAAATTAATAAGTAGATAAATAGAGGGTTTGACTCACCAGAAGAATACACCAACCAGTTGGTAGGAACCCGAGAAGACAAGCCAAGACATCTGTAATTGTGAGGCCACCTATTTCAAATAGGATTGCCATCACAGAGATAAAGCCAAGAAAGAGAAGGCCCTTGAGGATGCGGAACATAAGCTGAAGGTCTGTCCCAAATTTCTGCCGTCCTATTGAAACCATCTGAAGAGAATTGAGGTACAACATCCAGATCCAGATATTAAGCATCCATCGGAGGCAGTTAACTGGTCAAAATTAAACGAAATGCCAAAGCTTACCTTCAATACTACTAGAACCGTCAGCATAACCAGCCATGACAACCCATACACCTAGAGGTGGATCGACAGGAAATGGAAAGTACATTCATTAGGATACACTGCAACCAGGCTATATGAACTAGTACAAATTAATTAAAGTGCATCTTAATTATGTAGAGAAAGTACCAGAATGCTTGTGCTGTGGCGTGCAATTTTGAGATGATACACAATACCATACTGGTAGATCAAGAAACGAAGAGACATGAGGATTTCCAAGACGAGAGCACGAACGCTGGTTTTCCTGAGGTGCGCCTGCTCACCTCTCCACCAAGCCTCCCAGCTTTGATCCCCAGACATACCGATACCCCCACGGTTACCCATCCACTTCCTCCAATCTGTCCAGTCATCAACCGTCTTCTGCCACTCAAAGCATGACGGATTGAAGATAAATGGTGCAAACAGCCAAGATGCCACCATGAACCATATGGAGAAGGTGACAAATAGGTACAAGCTCGAGCTGGTGCGGTATGACTTTCCATAGGCTAGATATACAACCAGAAGTATTAACAGCTCAAGTCCTTTAACAAAGTGGCTTCGGGAGTACATGCGATAATTTTCAGCAAACTTTGCGTGGTACACAACAAACCCACGTCCTGTAGGTATGTATTTGGCGCCACCGTGGAGAATTGTCCGCCCGTAGTAGTGTGTTTTGGTGCCAAGCTGGAATGTGAAGAACACAGAAGCCAACTGAAGCTGCATGATGATGAACTCTCCTAATGCTGTGCGAAATCCCTTCTCTAAGCCCACTTCCATGATCATTGGGAGGACAAGCAGCAAACCAAGCTGGAAAACTGACTGTGAAGCGAGTACATTTTGAAGAGGCTCGATATTGTCCTGAATACGTGGATCCAGCAAAATAGACTTTTCCAGACCACTCAAGACGAGATATAACCTCCCATACAAAAATACATAGACTGTAAGTACAGTAACCTGAAAGGAGGAACTATGGTGTCAGTATCCCAAAATACATATATGCAGAATGAACACATAATATGTGTTGACCTATTGAGACCATGGCTATATTATAAGTTAAGTTCATGGATAATAACTGAAATCCTGAGAGCGACCATTTTAAGAAAATTGTATTAATGATGCCAAACATTGTTGTTTTTCATTAAATGATGACAATGCTGATTAACCATTTTAACATACTGGTGCATGATGATATAAATGGCTTGAACTTCGATCATCTCCACCTAATTCCCCCGTTTTGTTTCATGGGATTTTTTTAATCTATAAACAACTCTCATAATTTGGATTTTAAATAAATATTCACCATGGTTCTCTCCTAGCTACCTATGGTCCAATCATAAATGCATCAGAAAGGAGATAGTGTAGGCATTATTTAGAGAAAATGTTCCTCCTTGATATCTCAAGTTAATGTATTCTTACCATGCTACTGAAATAAAAGCCAACTGTAGTGAAGTAGAAAGATAGCATTCTATAGAAGTCAAATCTGCGTCCAAGACGATAGATGTCACGACTCAATGTTTGTTCACCATTGCCATTAGCAACCTTAGCTTCAAAGCTTGAAATTTGGTTCATTCCCACATCACGTCCTTTACCAACTTGCATGTACTCATGATGTGTGATATTTCCTCCTCTCATTGTTGAATTAAAACCTAAGAAACATCAAATTCAGTAAATGCATTTTCAGTAAGGGATGACTGTAAAGTATTTGTAAGAGATGTAGACTTACCTGAAAATATATCTTCGCTTAAGTTTATAGTCTTGGAAGCTTTACTTATGCCACCCCTTGTAATATGGAAGAGTCTATCAAAAATGTCAGGATGGCCGTAATGGAACCGAACTCTGCAGTGGTACAATGAGTTAGAGGGACACAAAGCCTCATAATAAACATACAAACATGAGAAAGGATTGAACAAAACTATTTAACAATATGGCAAAAAGTTTAGTGATCCTTGCTTTCATCTTGCAATACTGTTAGTTACCTTTGTACATAGTACAATTCTCCAACATGGTCTGACATATTTGTGCAACAATTTTTCCAAACAACCTTGAATTGCTTTCTTTTACCACCCACTGAATTGATAATAGTCTAGTTGACATAAGTAGATGTGATCTACTGACTTACTATTTGGTTACCAGGCTTCCCAGGAAAATTGTCAGGACTGGGTGGACCATCTTAGCAACCACATGTAAATCAAGATTCTAGAGTATCTCTGGCCACATACAAGTGTCACTTTATGAAAACATGGTTTTGTTATAAATTTCAGCAAAGTTGCAATTCGTGGTTAGAGCAAGAGTACATATTAGCTACAAAGTGCCTGCAACTTGAATTGTAATGACTTTAAGAGGATGCCACTCACAGTAGGTCTTCTCTTTTGTGTAACCATAACTAGCAATGCTTTAACTCCTTATATCAGACTTACGTTCTCCTTCAAAATAAATCCAAAGTTCTTGCCCTCTTTGTAGCACACTATACCATTCTTACTAGACTACAACTATGTTTGACAGATTAGGAATGTAGTGTAGAGCATGTACATAATTTATTATACTTTATAAATGTTTAAGACTTAAAAGTATCTAAAGGAAGTTTTTTTTGGCACGAATTCCTCGCAAGAAAAATCTGAAATGAATTACAAATACTCCCATGGTCTTGGACTCGTGGGTTGACCAAAATGAGAACTGACAGCCAACTCGAAAAAAACTGACAACTAACTCGAAAAAAACTATTAAAAAGCTTGGATTAATAGTTTTATACGAAAATGAAAACAATGTTACATACTTGAGAGGATTTGCTAGAACTCGCTGTCCAATCGTAACAAAGCTGGTCTCTTGATTTGACATAAACCAAGCAAGTGATGAAACACTAGATAGAAAAAAAAAGGTTACTTACAGAAAAATATATCATAAATGGGATGAACAAGATAATATTGGACAGAGCCGGATAGATGGATATACCTTCCAGTAAAAATATGCTCCCGGAGACCTAATATAGTGGGTTTGCTCTTTCCGTATTTGTCACTCTCGAACTCCTCCAGCACATTTCTCATTTTAAATGCCTCTTCGAGGTAATTATCCTACAAGTAAGGAGGCAATAGTTACCAGTAATTTATTACCATCGTCCTGTTAGTTTAAATATCTAGGAATAGTTTAGGACCTTTAGGTTAGTTCTAACTGACTCCACATGGTTTCCCTATGACTCCTACATGCATATATTGACCATCTGGGCCACAATTCAGGTCATCGTTGTTTCTCTCTGCGCATGGTATTGGTATTGTAACCAGCATTGGGCTCAAGACTTAGATGCCACAGTTTAAGAGAATGTTCTGTATGGTTGCATGTGAACATAATTTTTTGTGTTTCTGGGCAGAGAAGAGTGTGCAGCAGCAAATGAACACAATTCGGTAGTACAATTGCATAGTGAGACTGTTTCGAGGTGGGATTTGACAATGTCGACCAAGTGTTGTTAGCTGTACCCAGTTTTTGCCCCAAAATTCACAATTGGCTGATGGATCCGAGTGAAGATGCCAAGGACTCATAGGGGTGAACCAAGTCACAGCTGCAGACCACATAAGCCTACACTGTTGGCCTGGTTGGGCCTTCTTCGACGAATAAAGCTTATAAACTGGTTGATGCATGAAACTGAACACGCACAATGTGGAAATGGAAACCGTACCTGATTCATATCAATGACCTGGAGTGCTTCTCCCCTGGTGAATATTATGGCATGATTTTGATTTTCAGGTTTACCCTCTCCAATATTTGTGGGTTTGCCAGGAAGCTTGATGCGGTAAATTTCCTAAATCAAGTTTAGCACAAATATAAAAATGTCACTGAACTAAAGATGCATATGCAACAGATGGTGAGTTGGTGCTTTACATGAGTTTCTGACTGTATACAACAATCGGTGAGTAAAATATAATGAGAAACTACTACCCACATACAAGTGTAATATTTGTTTTAAAATATTATCTAGAAAAGGAACATAAAAATGAAGTATTCTACCTTTAATTAGAAAAGGAGGTAAAGATTTTATGCAAATGATGTTAAGTGAAAATATTTATCTTTATATTCAGTAAGTACCTCATCATACTTCTCACCCACTCCTTTGACAAGAACAGAATAATAAGTCTTCTCTGTCATTCCATATCTATTCGGAGCTTCTACCTCATCAATATAAGCAATCCGCAATGACGGGTACCTGTGCATTTTAAATATCAGATGGATTGTAGTAACCTTAATATTTAAGAGAAGTGAGTGCGTTAGATTTTGTACATCATCATGAGGTTAAGGATGTTCAGATAGCGAGCTTTCTCTTTGGGATCCTTGGATACTTTTTGCATGCCATAGACTTGACAAGAGACAACATAGGTGAATTTGATATCAGCAATGGCCAGGTCCATATCTGCAATGGACTCACCCTCTTGATAGGATGAATTTGTTCTCTGGCGATCTGCAACATACCAATGGACTCAAAAACATATGCAGATTTGCAAAGAATGGAACGAAAATCATGGGCATGTTTGCAAAAAATGAAAAATAAATCATGGAGAAAAAAAGTTAATCTAACCAATACCATTTTTATCTTGACTACATTGAATCTCAAGCGCCCTCCTGTAGTACATCATTCCTCTCACTAGCATAATAAAGCAGAGAGTTAGATAACAAGATAGATGTTCATTCAACACAAGAGAGTTAGTGACTTCACCAGTTCTGGTGAGTGTTTGTCCCCTATAAGATGCCCAGAGTGAGATCTGATCCATCATTTCTTTAACGAACTCATCCTTTGGTTCTAGTTTTGCACGCTCAAGAGAGTTAGTGACTCTGCCAGTTTTGGTGAGTGTTTGTCCCCTATATGATGCCCAGTGTGAGATCTCATCCATCACTGATTTAAGGGACTCCTCATCCTTAGGCTTTATGCGCTCAAAAAAATTCTTCCATTCATCTGTTAGCATGCAATAGTTCATTGTGAACATTTACTGACAGCAGAAGATAATCAACATACATAACTGTGAAATAAATGACCTGGATATATTTTCTTTAAATAGAAAAGGATGGATATCCCATCCTCATTTTTTTTATGAAGATCTTCTGTCGAAAAGAGCACCTCCTCTTTGAAGTACGGAGTTAGAACACTGATGTGAAAACAGAAATGCTGTTAATTGGATATTCTCCAGCAAAAGATAATTGTAGAGCAGTACGATCAAAGCGTCAGAAGAAACAAAACTAACAGAGAAATATATAGGTGAGTTCACCTAACAGTTCAAAAGGAATTCAACTATGTGCCAAGAAACAAAAAAGGATTGGTGAAAGAATAAGGTGGAGGGCTAGCAAGTTGGGTCTCTTACCTGAAGGACATCATGCTGCGGACCGGTGGAGCCCTTGGCATCTTCATAAATAGTGAGTTTGCAAAGAATGTCATCCTGCGCCGGGCTTCCAAGTTTATTGGTACATAAATTGCAGATTCTTTAGTTGTCAGCAACAATCGAAGCCTAACACACTGTTAACACAGAATTCCAATAGATAATGAGGACGCTACTATTTGTAAACTTATAGAAATTACTGCTATTGGAATAGGTGCTAAAAAGACAAATGACCTTTTCCCTCCAATCTTGATCCTTTATTGATTCCAGATTTATATTTGCAAACAGTTGACTCTCTCTGTTTTCATCCTTCAAAATTCTGGGATTTGCAAGAAAGTTGGTTGTCAAAACTTATTCCTGAAGGTGCACATTTCGGCAATCAGCATAGATCTTACCCTTGTCCGTTCTTCATGATATCTTGTGTGATGATTTCCATTGTATCTTGTAATAGATTGGCAATCTGTGTCATAATTGCTGTGTCATGCCCCTCTTGCTCAATTGCCTGTAAATCGATTGAACAGTTTTTGGAGTGTTGAAATGGAGATATTGTATGAAAAATATATCTTGCTAAGAAATCAAAAGAACGTTACTTATCAGTACCAATAGTAGATTTAGCAGCTTATTGAATTTATCACTTAGCAGATGAAGTTCATCCAATCGGAAATCTCTCACAAGTGACCGTTTATGTATGCTCTCTTCAAGACTCTCACGTATTCGATCAACAATTCTGTATCATGAAACAATGGAATTGTAAATCAATTAGTTAGCGACATAAGCACATACTAAATTAGTTTTTTTTAGAAGAAACACGTTATGCCTTACTTCATATCACTTCTTTCTGCTATAAGGCTGTACAGAATATCTAACAATGTCTCGTAACACTCTATTACGGCATAATGGGTGTATGGATCCTGTTTTATCCTCTTTAGTAGTTCTTCATCTCTTTTCTTGACACTCCTTGCGATATCAAGTGCCATTGGAATCTAAGACATCATAGTCATGAGCATTACAGTATTACCTCAGAGAAAATCGAGTGGTAAACAAGTGGATGGTTAAATGAGCGTACCTTGCTAGCGAGAAGGAAAGGAGGCCACTGAGTAACGCTAGTGTCACGCACAGATGATGGAACAACCAATAAATCTCTCTCACTTAGAAGCAAACGCAAAACAATTTTAGAAGCATGTTAACAAAAAGAAAAGAAAGACCAGCATCAACAACAAAAGCATGTTAACAAAAAGAAAACACTAACAGCAACAACAAACCTATTGCTTATTAAGTCTTCCTCTCTCAAAGAGAAGATGAATGCATTCCATATGTCAGAGAACTTTTCGATATGCGAAGTCCGGTCATCCTGGTGAAAAGATTTTACACAAATATTAGACGAGACAAGTAATCAGCTACCGTGTCAGCCAAAAAGAGTGTGGGAAAAACAATTTCTAACAAAGTTCAGAAAAATTGGACCTGCTCATGTCTCTTTGGTTCACTACCATGTGTAGGCACAAGATGTTTAACAAACGCTTTTGGGATTGCCTCGAATCTTGATCTTAACATCCCAAGGGTTCGGATCTGCGGGAAAGTAAACATTCTGCAAGCTTTACTAGCAGTAGCTAAAACATCAACACTCCCAAGGGTAAAAACATACATGGTACGAACCTCTCCCAAGCGGCTGAAGGCACCATTTACTCCGCCACATACTGTGGAAAAAATAGCATACCATATTTGCGTATCCATGAAGTATACCTATAGGAAAAATTAAAATTATCAGCCTGGTATTTACCCCCCCCCCCCCCTCTTCCCACACACACAACACATGAATTGATACATACCATGACAACTGGTGCCCATATAGTAAAAACAACACCTAAATTATGCTGCACTGTGAAAACATAGCATCCTATCAGTGTTTGAAACCTTCTGTAATGAATTACATTTGATACTGCACTACCACAATATAATCTTACAGTATGGAAAGAACTCGTGCCAGATGTATCTCCCCCGTCCCAAAAACATAATTGTCTTGGTAGGTCCAATTAGAGGAGAAATCTGCCAACAGTGATCACAACACAAAATAATGTCAGTAGACTTTCAATATTTGAATCTGCTTAAGAGAAAAAAAAATTAAGGTCACTGAAGGACAAGAAAGAAAGAAGCAACTGAAGGCGTTTAGGATTTGCACTTAATTGATACGGTCCAACATGAGTATATATAGAACACGGAGGAGGGCAACATATGCCAAAAGCCAAAGATTACAATACATATGAATCATGATACATTAATCAAGTTGGTTAGCATCAATGTTGGCGACTGTAGGAGATGGCCGTGCATGTCCCGTGCACTATGAGCGGGAGTAGCATGGGAAATGATCTTTAATTGAATATTCAACGGATCAATTTCTATCTAACCAATCTGAGTTTTTTTAATTAGTTAGTGTTCAAAGATAAAAAGGGTTGACTGCTGAATTTCTATAAGAGGACATCAGATGGAATGCAAATTTGAGTAAAGCGCAAAACAAACTAAAAACTGCTGGATTAGTTTGAACAAATACTAACCGTTACATCATAAATTTGCTTAGCAAACAATCATAAATCCAATGTGATACTTGAACTAGTAAAATATTATTATAGTGGCTAGATTATACCAACCTCAACATAATAACTGAAGGCGAGCTTGCATATAAGCAATAAAATCCAGAATGTTGTGTACCTATTTTATGAAGAAAAGCGTTTAGTGTTAGACAAAGGTGGTAAAACTGAAAAGGTTAGAGAGAGGGAGGGAGGGAGGGAGGGGCTTACTTAAGAAGTGAACATGTGCCCTCATACATGCCTCGGGCAACATATAATTTTGGCTGATTAGTAAAGAACATGTGAGAACCGAGCACTACAATCAATTCGACTAAGAAGTCAAGTAGATAGATCTAATCAAACATACCTGCGTCCACCACAAAAGAAATCTAATAATGTGAGCATTTGAACGCTCCAGTTTCCTTCGAATTGGTAGAAATATGAAAAACAAGGCACTGAAAATGTTCGGCAACATGTAAAGAGCAACTGCAATATTATAAATTGATTGACTCTGGAAATTGCCGATCCAGTTGCTGAAGAACTTGATAAGGCCTGTGGGATTTTGAATGGAACTTGTGTACGTCACTGGAAGAATTATCAACCAGCCAATCGCTACAACAAATTTCAGAACATGCCGTATCTTCTGTGAGCAAACTAGGCTCCTCCAAGCCTTCCAGTTAAGAACTATCTCAAGTGTTGCTGAAAAAGTTTAAGAGATCAGTTTATAAACTATGCAGATAAATAATAAAAGACAGAGTAGTTTCGAAATCTATCAGAAGCCAAAAGGAAATTAAGTAAGGACTGATTGAAATTAAAATAAAACAACTACGCAAGGTTCCGAGATTCATGAAGTTCCTGAGACTAAAAGTGCATCTGTACCTTGAAGGAAGTTTAGAAATGCAGCTGTTATGAATATTGTCATAACATCTCTGAAAACAGTTGGTTCGAATATAGCAGAAAGTGATCCAGAAGGGCTCCATGCAATAATTACCATGGCCTAGAAGGAAGAAGAAAATATGATGTGGCAAATAAATAAACATGACATGTTTTAATTCAATGATGAAGCCCATACCTGGAAAGCTAATATGAAAAAAGCCCACATCCGATCAAAACTTCGGAAGAGATGCAAAAATGTACGAACTTCAACAAAATTTGTTTTGGACATCCTCCTGCTGATCGAATGACCCTTCATATTGCATACATCTAAAGTTAGTTCTATGCTATCAAATGTATTAAACTTGTTCAAATTTCTTTCAGAAAAACACATATGAACTATCGAATGCAAATGCATACATGTCCCATCGGAAATCAAAATTACATGTTGAATGCAACTGCATACATGTCCCACTGGAAATCTAGATTTCATGTATGTTCGTTGAAAAAAGGGATATATGTCATGTGGGGCCAGCATTACTGTCAGCACCCTAGGCCCAAGGAGGGTGCAGTTGCAGCACCTCAAACCCAGAAGGGTGCAGGTGAGCACAAGGCTTACTGTCGTAGAAATTTATCCAAGTTGGCAATTGCTTTCCTCTCACGGCAAGTAAGTTATTTAGATTGATTCACTTAGACTGAGTTTGTTGGATCAATTTAATAGGGTTGGCTGCTATGCAAAGGATGAGGTGATTGAAAAATGCAAGGTTCACCCTTTTTGGTTCTTCAAGAAATAAACAGAAACCGGGATTAGTCTGATCATCTCCGCAAACCCTATTTCTACCTCTGTCACCATCTGGGCACCGTCCAAACCCCAAGGGTGTGCAGTTACATGCCTACATATCCTCTCCCCCACTACTAACTTATCCAATCCACAGCATGCTTTCCCTTTTGTTCATTTTCTTTGGACAACTCTCAGTTCTTTCCCACCATTTTACGAAATTCCCACATCCTCAGTAGGCATATTGCTTGTTACATTTGGCTTATATCACCCCCAATGAGTTGAAAGATGATATAAAAATAGAGTACAATCATTCTTCGAAATCATCAGAATCTCATATAATCACCTGCATTATCACTGTTTTTGTATCCCTGCCTTCTTCCTCACTATGCACGGCGAGTTTATGTCTACAATTAGCAATTTCACTTCCTTGTATTTATTTTGTTGCTAATACTTTGGAACAATGTTTTTTTGTGTTTCCTTATATTCCATTTTTTTGCTAATACCTTTGTACATATCATCCTTTCATGTTTACTTTTGTTTGCCCCTGGAGCAGTTTGAGGCTTTGAGGAGCCACAAACTACTCAGTTCCCAGGCGTATCACAAATCTAAGAGCAAAATGAAGTTTTTTTTTTCATTATAAACGATACAATTCAACAGAAGTTTTTACCCAAAATTTTCAATATCTTATTTCCACTTGGAACTAGTATTTTTATGGATATTAACATCCTAATTAAAACCATGTTAGTAAAGATTTTTTCACATTTCTAGCAAATTAAACAAAGAGTTTATCATGAATTCGTTAAACCCGTAAGAATTTATCACAAATCCTAAGAAGTTCAAAGAATTGAGTATGATAATAAATAGTATATGTTGCACAAAAAACTGCAATTGATTAGTCAATACACAATACCTTATTATTATTATTTTTTGTAGGACTCATGAAAAATTCAGAGTCTAGATTCATTGGCCACCCAAGCTGTTTGAAGCATTTCTTTGACCTGAATGTGTAGAGGAAACAATGACTAGTAAGAAGTGATTTCTTGGATCCTACTGATAGGTAAAGCACAGTGATGAATTATCAAGAGTGACTTACCAAAAATATTCATTCAGGTCATCATAGTTTCTCCACTTTGAGTGGCTAACAGTACCATGCTTACCCATTACAGCTTCCTTTCACACCAAATGAACATCAAAAGATTAAGCATAACAAACAACATTTAGCAAGGAACATTACACAAGACACCCGAGTACATACATTGTAAATAACATTGTAGATGGGTTGGATAACCAGCTGTAGAAATGCATCATCACTCCCCTCTCGTTGGAAGGGTGGGTCAAAAAATCCTTCTCTTCTATCATATATTATGTCATATAAATCCCTTGCCATCTAAATCATGAATATAGGGTGAAAAAGATTGGTCAAAAAATCACTGTATGTTTAGGAAATGCCCAGGACATTAGCCTTGGGATCTGTTTGTGAGAAAAATGTGAAACTCTAACATAAGTGTTGCATAAAGCTTAATTTTCTAAAGTATATCTAAGAAATGTCATTCATAACAAAATAATAATACATATGTCGTAAAAACATCAACAAAAAAAAATACATACATATTGTTTGTCAAGCCATCTATTATTTTGCATGCTTCATTGTTACGTAGTTCTCTTGGAGTCTATGCTCATCCGTAAGTAGTTATGTTTTTCATGCATTACACCATTTACACATGGTAAAATTTATTTTCTTTTCTAGTGGCCTTGAAATGTGCTAAAAATGTGTAGACTGCTGAACTCACAAAAGCAGACATAGCAAATTGTTCTTCGTTTGGTATAGATATTGCCTGAAATAATTAGCCCATGACAAGCATCTTCCTCACAAAACCTCAGCATGTGCATTTCCCGGTACTCATGTTAATCTCTCTTTTTCATGGGAGTGATGGCCGACCGGAATCCATTTGCATACCTCAGAAGTCAGAAGTTAATTTGTTGTTCTCAGGATTCTACAGTATCATGAAACCTTTGACCCTTGGAATTATATCAGAAGACACTTCTTCTTCACATGATTATATAATCACTGCTACACGAATAGGTATGTGAAGTTCACCCATACTCACTTAAAAGCTGAAATAGCTCTATAACAAAAATATTTGGCATTTACTGCCTTCTTAGCATTACGGTCACTATGCATGTTTAAAAAGAAATTGAACATACTAGATTTTCAATAAAGCTGCAACAAAGCACGATGAAAAAGTTCCCATGTGAGGAGTATGTATCAAAAGAAGATATCTTAGATGCAAGAATAAAATTACCACTTACATGGTGGAAGATGTAACAAAGGCATTCAGGCATAAAGCGAACATTAGAAGCTTCACCCCAAATCAGCAAATACAACCCTATGTAAAGAAGTTCTGGTTGTTGTGTGGAGTCATCACGTGGAATTCTGCATGAAAATTATTCACAGTTAACGAGGGTAATTTTGGGCACCATGTGTGCAACAAAATGTTATATCATTTACTTGATGTTTGACTCCAAATGCAGATATCGGCACCATGAAATGTAATTTTGAAAAACTTTCTTCATCAAGTGATCAATTGTATGGCGTATCTGCAAGGCATATTAGAAGGTCATGCATCAATTTAATATGGACACTAATAGGAGCAGAAAACCGGTTGCAAAAGGGATTCACCAAAATGAGTTGATCCAGCACAAGTGACAGAAAGATTTACCATGTGAATTTGTCTTTCATCCTGGTGGACACTACCATTTCCTCTCATATTCACGTTAGCAAGCAGCAAAACCAAATGTTCCTTTTGATTCTCCACGTTACCTTTCTACAACAATAAAGCAGAACATAGTATGAAAATCTGAAACAAATAACCGAACACCTTGGTGCCTAACCACCCAGCACAAAGTCTAGAATATAAATCCAAGCATTAGCTAATTTCCACCTGAAATCCAAATGTTTGCCAGAGCCAATCAAGCAAGTCACTAACAACAGGTCCTTCTATCTCTTCAGGCGCACTAGTTGGATCTGGCCTTGGCATAGGAAGATTCTGTGTCCAGCGAAGAAGCTCCACTGCTGCTTTTATCTGCAGTTTTCACACACAAGATAATCATTCAGGCTACACGTGGTACAAAAAGAAGTCAATGCAAATGAAATTTATACTACATAACCTGACCTCAGGTATTTCCATTACAGGTTGTCTGGGACCGGAAGTAATATTAAGGGGTAATATGTTGTAATGCGAAAAGGAAGCCTTCTTCTTTTCAACCCCTTCCGCGTACTGATCAAACTGCAAAACATATATATATTCCAGGTTGTAATAACGTTTCATGATGTGCAAACAAGCCATGAAGTTGAAATAATAACATGTTCCCAATTATTTGCAGTTGTTGAATGTCGAACCTTGGTTTCAGGCCCAGTTGGAGGTGACACAGTTTTTAGCACGTCGTATAGGACGGACGCAATCTGATAGTATTGACCCATCTCGTCCCTACGTGTCATACATACAGAAAAGGTGAACATAGCTTAAGGATGACTTTTTTTTTACTTTTACAAATAATTCGTTAATGCAATGCAATGCAATGCTCAGGCTTACGGCTTTCTGTCTTGAAAACCCTCCAGATATTTTTTACAATACTGCTCATAGAACCTCTGAATCTCTCTTGCATCAGTCGACGCAAGCTTGCGGTGTGTCTCCTTTTCATCCTGTGAAATAACAAGCAACAAACATGTTTCAAGACAGAGTTGCAAACAATCCACAGTGGCTATATTAAGATTTATATCATCGTTTGTATTACAATTGTTGATACATGAAAGCACTTTGCTTTGTTTCAGATCATTTGTTTAGAAAAAAAAGAGAATTTATAGGACTCCTCGTTCAGCAAAATTCCGCGCAAACTAACATAGGCTAATGGTTTCAGCATGCTATTCCAAGTTGGTGGAGGCATCATCTGATCGAGTACGAAGGCAAGCTATTACTAGCAACAAATGCACAGAAGAAGAACGCACCCACCGCTACCTGCTTTGCTACCAATTTTGGAAGCAACTAATCCTGAGTCATCTCTGATACAACCATGACGGTGTTGGTGTTGGTGTTGGTGTTGGTGGTGTTGTTGTTGTTAAGACATTGTCGCGCGTTAATGGACTACCGGCCATGAATATTTACATGCCAAAAGTACTTCAATTTGGTATACTCTTATATAACAAGAAGGTCGAGGGTTTTGTTGCGACGGCCGCTAAAAGATGCAGCTACAGGACCCTTCATGTGCATATCAAGATAAGCACATATCAGATCCTTTACGTGCACGTGATTGCTTTGGTAGGGCACGTGATGCACCGAGGAGAAGAAGGGTCCGAGTCTTTTTTTCTTATCTGTTCCACTCCATGCAAGGAGAAGAATCCCAACGTGACAAGATGAACGATTTATTTCCCCTTAAGAAAAATATGGTGGCTGGATGTTTAAATTAGGACCAGGGCTTTAATACTGCACGTATCCCTTGCCTTAGGGTCAACATCTTGAGCAAGGGAATAATAATTTATTTTACATTTTTTTTATCTGAAAAGGAGGGAATACCCTGGCCCCGAGCAGAGGAATAAACACAAGAAGGTAACAACCAACCATTTTTTTTTGTTTGTAAAAAAGAAACGCTTGGACGAAACTACTTGTCTGGAGAAACTTATCATGACAACAAAGGTAATTAATCCTCCGCTTTTGCAATAGAAAGGCGTGCAATTTGCTTATGGTGTTGAGTGTTGAGTGTTGAGCACCAGCAGCATGCATGTGCACAGCGTACCTTTTCCAGCCTATGCAGCAGATAGGTTTTGAACTGCCGGACTCCACGCCCGCTCGAGTTTGGGTCCATCTTGTGCACCTTCTCGAATGCGGTAAACCGGCCTTGTAAATAGCTCAAGATGTCAGTCAGGTGCAAAACAAAACAGAGGAGCAGATGCATGCAGAGCTACATGAATTTTTTTTTTTGAGGGGATACATGAACAAGATTTAGTACTTAGCGTGAAAGTGAGGCAACCGCATGCTAAACTAGATTAAGCTTTTTATACATGACACATGGGCGGTTTACTCAGGCAAAAAATAGAGTATGCAAACATTTGTGTAGCCGAGTGAGGGCAGAGATATAGCAGGAGCAGGGTGAGCATGGATCGACGAGTAGGGAGCAGAGTATGCATGCATGCAAGCGCAGAGCAATCGATATAGAGTATACTGACAGAGGTATGCGACGCGCGGGTTGTCCTCCTCGATGGCGTTGGCGGCGCGGAGGATGGGGACGATGGGCGCCAGGGAGGACGGCACCAGCTCGCTCTCCTCCTCCTCGCCGGAGAAGCCCTCCGTCCGCATGGTGATCGCCCGCGACAGGTTCCGCGGCCCCATTGACAGCTGCCGCTGCGGCCTCGACGGCCCCCCGCCGCTCGACGCCATGGACATGCTCCGCCGTACGTGGACGGCACTGCGGCTGTGATGGTGGTGATCACTGCTGTTCAAGCATGGAGAACGCAGCGGGGGTGACGGTGATCAGGTGGTGAAGTTGATGGTGGTGGTGGTGGTGGTGGTGAGGAAGAAGGGACGGGACGTATGCGGAGGGAGGCAAGGCATCGTCCTTTTTTCCCTTCTTCCCGAGGGAGAGGGAGCCGAGTGTGTGTGTATGACCGAGTGTGGAGCTCGCTTTTCCGCTTTGGCTTTCGGGCGGGCAGCTTCCTTTTTCCATGGGGCGGGAATGGGATGGCCGCCGAGGGAAGCAAGGAATTGAGGCGCTGGCTGACTGGTGGGGCCTGGTCATGGCTATCAAGTTTATCATGTTCTAGGAAGGAAACCACAAGAGTGCATTCCATTTTCAAAATAATAGGCCTATGAAAAGTGATGCCGATGTACATACCAGCGAGAGATACGTCCGAAGCTCAGCTCCATCAACACCAGTACACACACCAATGTAAAATCCCAAGAGGATATGAGGACGCCCCCGTTGAATTTCTGGCATCACAAAACTGACGTCCACATTGATCATGATATATAATCCAAAGGAGGAGACTACCATACCTCACAAATACTCAGAGGAGTACTGGCTGGCCTTATCCCCACCGCTCCTATCTTACATCCGACACTAGAGACCAAAACTGCATTGGCATGGTAAGACGAGAACGGCCACCAGTAGTTATCCAGAAAATTAGCCTTACCCTTATCAAAATCAAATCATTTCTTAAGTGTCAGGACACTAATAAGATATGTTCTCGTACTGGAGATGTTAACAAGAATTGAGTTCTCTTTCCCTGAAATATTTCACACTTCCGTCAACTCCATACGCAGAGCTCTCGCCTTAGGGCAAAGCCACGAGAGCAGGAAACACACTTTTATCTCCCATCGCATAGATAGAGCACATATCCCAAGTAGCCTGATGATGTGTGACTCTATTTGCAACTCACATTGAGTGATAATCACACACCAGTTGCCACACCTTGATACTGAAATAGTCGGTTGCGTCATCTTCAGACTCTTTTTTCCTTGAAAGGCAAATACATGGTGCTAACTGCTAAGCCGGTGTCTTGGTCTTGTTACAAATCATGTTGACCGAAAATTACGCACCATGTGCTTCACTTTGATACTAGAATATTCGTGGTAGTGACCGGTTGTGTCGTTCTAAGCTCTTTTTTTTTTCATTCAAGGGACAAGATAATACAATTGAAAAGAGTTCACACACAACATCTACATAATACGACATTCCACAATAATAGGTAAACAAACTGCTTCATACCACAGATGAATCGAAAAGCCGAGACCTCATATCTGCCGCTCATTACGGCAGATTGGTGGAGGTTCGCACAGGCACATGCAGATGGACAGCTTCAGTGGGCCGACCCATTGGGTGGGCACTGCAGGCGGTGTAAAAATCCTCACCGAACATGAACATGAACGTTTTTTCGAAGCTTGAGTATTTTCTGAACAGTTTTGTTAAAACACATCTAGATGTGAGCTAAGTATTGCACATCTAAGTCTTATATCATTGATCTTACGTGGAGATTCGTGTGGGTATTTTTGGTTTCTTTTTATGATTGGTTTAGTCATTTAGATGTAAAGTAAATTTGGACAGGCATTTATAGGAAAATAAAGTAAATTTGAGAAATCCATGTAACATCCCTCTGTTTCAAAGGTAGACGCTACTTATAGGCGCTAAGAAAATAGGTCGCTACATTGATTGTTTTTTCTTGCGTGGTGAAAAGGAAGACAAGTGTTCAATTCCTCTTTCTGCTTGGGTGCCGCACATGGCCACCGACCAGGAACTCGATCATGCCGACATCTACTAGCGTTATGCATTGTGTGTGTCCCTTAGAGAACCAGCTTTGATCGGGCCTATTTAGCAGCGTATACATTTTTTATTTGGTTTTCACTAATTAACTCAAGGGTATCTAAAAGGCTTCTCATAAAACCCATAAACTGTTGTTTTGAAAGAAAAAAATATTGACTACTTGTAATTTTTATATAAACCCATTTGTTTTATCCTGGACAACCTTCTTACTTCTTTGTAGGATCATGACTTTTCTCTGTACATCAGCGCGCTAGTCCACACATTATTTTCTATAAGCACACTCGTACAAGTTTATTTGCATTTTTTTTGAAAAGGTTTATTTGGTTTTTCATTAAAAAAACTTGAAACAAAATTGTTCTTTTACAAAAAGGAAAAAATATATTTGCAAAATTGTTTTTTCATATGAAGAACTTGAAACAAGTTACATGTTGTTATTACCCACTATCCAAACAACCGCCTAGTAAGGCTTACAAGATTACCTTTTTAATTTACAAACGAGATAGCTATGTTGGCCTTTTTTGGGGTTCACGGGGTTTTGGAAACTTGGAATTACAAAAGTAATTCTGGAAATACAATGAAGAGGCATGTTAAAACAAAGCGCTACAAATTGCAAGAATTCTACAAACTTGAGTCTTCGGCGGATTGATTAATAATTAAAAAAGTAGATGAATACTTATAAACATGATTAAACCAAAGGTCACAAACATGATTGAACAACGACGATTGTGGCTTTGGACTTAGGGGTACGTGCACAAAAACTTTTCGGTTATTATAGACAAGATCATATCAATTTCGGTATGGAAGAGGCGACGACACATCCATGACTGACGACATTGGTCGTCCTTGATGTAATTTTTCTTATGGTTCATGGTATTTTGTATTTCTCATGAACTTTTATATTAAATCTGGATTATTCATTTTGAAAAAATAACGCTAGCAGAGTAAGGAAGCTAAACGTTAACACTTGTCACTTGACAGCCATCTATCAGGGCTCAAAAGGATTGGACAGTACTCACGAGTAGCTAGAAAATAACCTCACTTGACTTTGCTTTGGTTCAAGTTTCATTCGCGTTGTTTTTCATCGGAGACTTGACGCAGAGTGAGATTTTCATCAGGACTTGAATAAAGACATTTTGTTAGTGAAATTCTTGCATTCCTAGAGGAGCCGAGATTACTCTGCCATAGTGTGCGCGGGCGGTGCGCGTAGGAGGTGGCGGCGGAGCACCCGGAGCACGTCCAGGAGACCCACGACGCCCACCAGCTCCTCCTCCTCCGGCTCGTCGTCCAGCACGTCCACACCCGCCTGCGCCATCACCGCCACCGGCGAGCTCCCCCTCCGGCACGCGATGATCCCCTTCGTCCACCGCGCCGAGAATTTGGCTTGTCGACTCGTGCTCGTGAAAGCTGAGGCGACGTTCTTCTCGTCCTCGGACGAGGAGGAAGAGGAGGAAGCGCACGACGAGGATGACGAAGAGGAAGCGGGCGGGGACGGTAGGTCGCGGCCGCCAGCGTTGAGGAGGCCGAGCACGCTGTGCAGGTTGCGGCTGCGGAGGCGGGGCCCGAGGGCGGCTTCTCGCGGGGCGTGGGCAGAGTCGACCAAGGACATGATCTCGCAGGGCGATGATGGGCGCGTCGAGGGAGGAGCAGAGTGTCAACGGCGAGATCTTGCCGACTAGACTAGGCAGCGACAGGACACCACGGCGACGGAGGAGTGCGTCGCCAGGGCGGCTCGCAGAAGCGGCGGGACGGCGAGGGCGCAGCGGGCCGGGCGCATGGCGCCGAGGTCCGAGACGGAGCGCAAGGCGATCTGCGAGAAGAGCGCGACGGAGCCGAGGAAGAAGCGCACCACGTCCTCCACCGTGACCCAGCACATCGACTCTGCTTCTAGGTGCGCCGTTTCTGGGCGCCGCCGATGCCGGTTGTCGCGGATGGGCACGCACCACGAGGCTCTGCGCGCCGCCCAGCAGTGCGTCCACCGCTTCCAGCACGCTGCGCACAAGCCAACAAAGCTAACCTCAGTAAGAGCTGGCGAGGGACATGCGGCGCGCCGGCCGAAGCCACGAGGTCAGCGAGAGCGGCCTCGCTGCTCCGGTCGTCGGCGCAGAGGAAGAGGAGCACGTCTGACATGCACACCCTGCCCGCCACGGCCGCCCCCTCCCGGCGGTCCCACACGGCGACGGCGGCGCCCAGCCCCCCGTCGGCCTCGGCCTCGAGCTCGGCGACGGCGCGGGCTGGGGTGGACGAGGGCGGGAGCCACCTGGTCGGCGGCTTGCCGATGCAGAGGTCGGACACATCACGCGCCAGCAGAAACCTCGCCACCATATATGCACCGCACGCACGCAACGACGACTACCGACGGCCACCGACGGCGCCGCAATGGCTTAAATCTCGCCTGAGCTGGGAATTAAGGGCTAGAAATGTTGAGCGCAGATATATACACGCACACAACACAGGACGTGTTGTGTTTCTAGAAACAACATCGATCGATGATGCTTCTTCACTTTCTCCCCTGAAACCAGGTCAGTTTTCTTTTCGCAGGGAGAAAATTTAGTCAGTTAAAAAGTGTGATGGAGCACTACGTTCCAACGGACAAAAAGACCGTTAAAGTTGCTCCTCCCATTTGTAACGGTTTTTTATCCGGGTTTTCATAAATTAGCTGGACAATTTTCTTCTGCTTTATTAATAAGATGAGGCAAAGCTTTTGCCTTCGTTTCGAAAAAAAAGTTGCTTCTCCAAGCACGCACATGGCTCTGAATTAATCTTTGTAGAAGATCAAATGATCACAATTAAGATCTGAAACATGGAGCGATGGCAGTTTGGTACCTAAACTTATCTATCGCGGTCACTTTGATGATGTGCCTCCGTCCATATGCTGGCGTACGCGTGTGGCAACGGCCCGCATGTCAGTGGCTGGGAGTAGATGATGAGCGCCTTGACTCGTGTGTGGTGTTCTTTTTTTGTACATAACCCTTGAATTTTATTTTAATTGCATACCAATCCCCTAGTATATTTAACTCACGCATGGTGCTCTTTTTTACATAACCCCTTGACAAATGCCGCTTCCAGTGGGACCCACCCATCAGTAAACAATATAATTAAATTGGACTGGAGTTTTTTTTCCAGGAAATCCCTTCAATTTTAATTTAATATGGCCGTCAATGGGCCTAACCAGTCAGTACAATATATAAATTGGCAAAACTAGTATATATGCCTGTGCGGTGCGGTTGCACCAGAAGGAAAAAACTTAGCACGTCATCCATTGTGTCATAAGCTAGCAGGTCGAGCAAAGTGGGATTCTTAGGGAGGGAAGCACAAGATATACTTTCTTCGTTTCAAAATAAGTGACAAAAAAATGACACCTATTTTGGGACGGAGAGAGTACATGATTAATCTAAGGTAGCGAGGCATATAGTCAACGGACGGCGGACGCGTGTCATATGAAGATGTATCGTAGAGAGTGCAAGCACACTTCATATAAAAACAATAACTCCACATCAGCTTGATGATAAAGCCATACAACGGTACAGGGAGTCGGCAAGGAAAATAGAGAAGGCCAAGGTGTCGACGGCCTGCTCAACATGAGTCGCTGCCCTACTGCACATTTGCAGATCCAATGCCAATCAATGTAATCCACGCGGTCATACATTGTCACTTCGAAGCGCGTCGTCGTTCCAAAGAAAGAGATGGAGAAAGCGCGTCATACATTGTCACAAATTGCACCGCCGCTGTGCACAGCCGACAACCGAGCACACGTGTTGCCTTTGATTGAGCAACACTCTCAACCTCGGCTCTCTCTCTCTCCTCTCTCTCTCTCCGTGTCTTTCAGTTTCCTTCCTTGTCGGTTCTTTGTGTATCTCTGCTCCCGAGTTGGGCATATATCTCATTTTCTTGCTTGGTGTCTATCGTTTCTTTGATTCTTGCTAGTGGCCAAGATATATGAATTGGTATTGGTAGATTTGATTTAAAGGAGCAAATAATTATGCATAATGAGCAATTTTTTTACCGACGCATAACAAAAATTGAAATTATGGGCCATGTGCGAATATGATGCAGTTTGTAATACATCTTGAACAGTTTTTAAAATTCAATACTGTCATTTTTTTATAACTGTGTATTTTAAACATACAATGAATATGCACAATAATTGTGCATTTTTGTGGTCCTGAATGAAGATACATAAATTTACAGAATAGATTTTTATACACATTCAACTCTTTAAATCAACATAAATTTTCGAAAATTTCATGTTTATCTCTTCAAAGTACACAATAATAAAAATGGAATAAAGATATAAAATAACTACAAATGCATATTTATAATCATTATATATTTTTTATATGGGAAATTTATGTATCGTGAAAACTAAACATGAAATTCACTCAAAAAAATAAAGCAAGATAGGAACTTGGAAAAACTAAAATAAAACTGGTAGAGAACGTCTGCGAGTGATACATGGAATTGTCTAGAGAACTTGCTACCTGGTAATTACACGTGAAACTAATCGTGGCCTAGTGATGCTCTCCTTATTCAGGGAAAGAGGAAGTCTTTGGTTGGAATTCTCTCCTCACCCACTTTTAGGAGGTTTCTTTGCAACGTTTAATTAAAGTCTAGGGGTGTTCTTATAAAAAAATAGTGCAGGGGCTCCCTAGAAATACCAGCACCAGCAGCTCACAGTGCGCGTCTGTCGTGCGCAGCCACTGACATGTGGGCGAGCGACACGTTGGCATGCCATGTGGTCACCAGATGCGGCGGCATACCCCAAGAGATGTATTTGAACGTCCAGACAAGTTATGACACAATTTGCATGTATTTTTCAAGTTTGAACACCAAACTAACCACGCCGAACAAGTTAGGACACCCACGTGTCTAACTCTAGAATTATCTTCACTTCTCTACTGTAATAACCCTAGAGTAATACCTTAAATACCCTGCATGTTACTTTATTTTTTGTGCATCATCATGTCAACATGCCACCATTGCATTGCATCAACTTAACATGATGAACAATTTAAATTTTGCACACCATAACCAATATTGTTATTATTATTATGGTTTTTAAACCACATTGTTTCCTTTTGGCCTTTCATTTCAAGACTGACTCCCAAGCTTTACTCATTAGAGAGCTACCATTAAAATGTGGGAATTTTACCACATTCCTACCAAGTACCTCTAGTTCAGATCCTTTTCTTGGCCTTTTCCTCTTGTAAAATCAAATCCCCTCAAAAATTTCTAGAAAATTACTGGAGCTCTAAAATATGTCAGCGAGGCCACACCTAAATTGTCAGCCCATTTGGAATTTGTTTGGTCCTCCAAATAAATTCTTTCCATCATATTTTGATTTTCTATGACTGGGAAATGGAAACCAATCTTAACTAGCCCTAGTCGGCCCAATGGCTTTCTCATGCGCAAACCCAATGACATACCAACTTGCTCGCCTCCTCCCGCACACCCGACTCACACAACTCTTAGAGAGGAGACGCACACGCAAACATCATGACCTTGCGGCCCCGGCCTCCATAATCTAGACACCTACACTTCCCTTCTCCCTCGTTGTGCCACGCATAGGTAGATCGCTTGCCTCTCATTTCTTCGTCTCCACAATAATAGAGAGCATGGTTTTGGCACCATGGTGATGAATGGCCACCATGTTGTCAAGGTATGCAGCCGGTGTTTTCTATGCGGGAAACATCCTTTCACTGACCACTCTAGAATCTGAACATTACGACCTACTTTTCTCTTTTAAGTTTGTTTTCTCCGATAAAAAGTAGAAGCATGGGCGGATTCAGGGCCCAGGCAGCCCAGGCGGCGGCTTGGGGCGTGAGGCCCAGATGATTCGTTTCCTGTAGCAGTACTGTAGCTGCAGTTGAACAGTAAACGAAGGTTGCCTGAGCCCTGGCCCAATTCGCCTGGGGCCTGGTCAGTTCTGGGTCCGCCACTGAGTGGGAGCGAGAAAAGTAAATCAGTTTTTGCTGAAAGAATTGCACGCCTTGGGCCACTTTTCAGAACGTGTCAAATACCAGGGATGTGTGGTTGGAGAGCTAGCTCTCTGTGACAATGAATGAACGGGAAAGCCCAGGAGAAAGGCCACCAGTCGAATAATGCATTTTAGGCGAATAATACATTTCTTTTAGGGTTGTTTGATAGCAAGTACTACTTGGGTCATTTTCATTGTCTTAAAAAAAGTTGGGTCATTTTCATGTTATAGAATGATTGTATAAATTTGAAAATCCGTATGAGAGCCTCTATTTCAAAGGTAGACTCCACTTATAGGCGCTAAGAAAATCATTCGCTACACTGGTCGTTTATCATTCATAGTGGAAAAAATATCTAAGTGCTTGGTTCCTCTTTCTATGCCGATGCCATACCCGGCGCCGTGATTCGATGGACAAATTGCCCATGGACCAAGAAATCGATTCTTCAGCGTCAAAGATGGTACTCTTCGGGACGATGTGGTCAATGTTCTCACTAAAGAGTTAAGAAAACATCGGTGTGGTTCTCCTACCGCGAAGAATTTTGAGAGTTTGAATTTCTAACCGTTGCCGAGCTGGCAACACCTATTTGACAGGCCTCCACCTACCAATGGTCATATTAGGACATCGGGTTGCGACTCCATTATAAATAGCCACCCCCTACGCCATTAAGAGCAGCTCGCATTTGAGAGAATCTTATCGAGAAAAACCACAATGCACAAAGACAAAGTGAAACAGCGTCACTGAAAAAAAATACTAGTAGTATTTTGGGGGTTTGTAAATATCTTGAGCTGCGTTTTGAGGATCATGCCCATGTCTAAAACGTCATGTTATGTGAGCTGGAGAGCGTGTAGGGGGCGAGGGAGTAGCAGACACATGTGTGGCTGTGGCATTCTCTACACCGGAGATTGTTTTCCTTGTTGCATTGACTAGTACCCGAGTCTTTGGTGGCGTGGAGGTTTTTGTCTCGTCTCGTCTCCTTGATAATCCAGGACATGCGGTGCGTGTTTGACGGGCTTGAACCGACCGATCATTGTAGCTGTAGACTGTGCCGACGACATGCCCGCCGTGCCGTGAAGCGACCGGAAGGTGACTACGATCGGTGCACCAGCTTCTCCCACAGAGCAGGAAGATGATATTCTGCAGAAACCACGTATAAATTCACCGTTACTCACGGTTCAAGGCAAAGGTAAACAGCTCCAATGGCCGCACCTGCGCGCATTCCTGTCATCATAGCTCTGGCGCTAGTGCTATCCGCCGTCTCGGCTTCTTCTTCTTCTTCGAGTCCGTCCAATGGCACCGGCAGCGACGCAGACCTCGCTTCTCTGCTGGCTTTCAAGGCCCAGTTATCCGACCCTGCCGGCATCCTCGCCAACAGCTGGGTAACCAATAGGTCCTTCTGCCACTGGGCCGGTGTCACCTGCAGCCGCCGTCGCCGGCGTGTTACAGCTCTGTCGTTGCCGGACACTTCCCTCCTCGGCTCCCTGGCACCTCACGTAGGTAACCTTTCTTTCCTCTCCGTTCTCAACCTTACAAACACCGGCCTTACGGGCTCCATCCCAGTTGAACTTGGGAAGCTACGCCGGCTTCGGTATCTCTCTCTCGGTCAGAATAGCCTTTCGGATGGCATTCCTCCTGTCCTTGGGAACCTTACAAGGCTCGAGTTCCTTTATCTAAGTCGCAACCAACTCTCAGGTCAGGTCCCTCGTGACCTACTATTGCATTTGCATAATCTTAGAAACATTTCTTTACAAGGGAATTATCTAAGTGGCCAAATACCACCCTATATGTTCAATAACACACCTTCCTTGAGGTACATCAGTCTTGGAAACAACAGCTTATCAGGTCCTATACCTAACAATATTGCCTCCCTCTCCAAACTCGAGTTCTTGAATCTGCAAGTCAATCAACTCAGCGGCATAGTTCCACAAGCCATGTACAACATGTCCAAGTTGCGAGTCATGGCACTTCCATCCAATCATCTAACCGGACAAATTCCGGATAATCAAAGTTTCAGCCTACCAATGTTGGAAATAATTTCCCTCACCGCAAACAAATTTTCCGGGCGGTTTCCTTCGGGGCTTGCATCATGCCAGTACCTTGAAAAACTTTCTCTGTCCATAAATTGTTTTATGGATGTTGTGCCAACATGGGTAACCAAATTGCGGCATCTTGAGTGGCTTTCCTTGGGTAGTAATAACCTTGCTGGCTCAATCCCATCCGAGCTTAGCAATCTCACCAATCTTCATTTACTGGAGCTCTCGCATGCCAAACTGAAGGGGGAAATCCCACCACAAGTAGGTCTAATGCAAGAACTATCATATTTAAATTTTGAAGAGAATCAACTAAAAGGTACAATTCCACCTTCTCTTGGCAACTTGTCCAAATTGTCCTATATATATTTGGACAGAAATCAATTTTCCGGCCAAGTACCCACAACACTTGGGAGAATTGCAACTTTGAAAAGGCTTCTTGTATCTAGGAATAAATTAGAGGGGAATATGGACTTCTTGCTTGCTCTCTCCGACTGCAGACAACTTCAGGACCTTGTAATATTCAATAATTATTTCACGGGTACCCTTCCAGCAGACCATATGGGAAACCTGTCCACACAATTAATCACTTTTCGTGCAGGTTACAATAAGTTAACCGGTGGAATTCCAGCTACTCTCTCAAACTTAAGCAGTCTGAATTGGATAGATCTTTCCAACAACCTACTAACGAAGGAAATACCAGACTCCATCACTGCAATGGAAAACCTTGTGTTACTCGATATCTCAATGAATGAATTGTTAGGCACTATCCCAGGTCAAATTGGTATGCTCAAGAGTCTTGAGCGATTGTTTTTGCAGAAAAACAATTTTTTTGGCACTATACCAGACAGCATCGGCAACCTTAGCAGGCTACAATTCATTGACATGTCCAATAACCAGTTCACTTCTGCACTACCTACAAGTGTATTCCATCTGGATGAACTTATCAAATTAAACCTTTCTCACAATTCCTTTCGTGGTGTGTTGTCGGCTGATGTTGGCGGTGCGCTAAGCCAAATCAGCCAAATGGACCTTTCTTCTAATTTCTTGGTTGGAAGAATTCATATATCAATCGGAGAATTTAAAGTGCTAACCTACCTTGATCTATCAAGTAATTCGTTTGAAGGCCCAATTCCAATCCAAATTGAAAACCTAACTAGCTTAGAATCATTAGATCTCTCCTCCAATAATCTTTCTGGCACAATCCCTAAATTCTTGGCAAACTTTACATACTTGACTACCTTGAACCTCTCCTTCAATACACTAGATGGCCAAATACCCGAGGGAGGTGTTTTCTTGAATCTCACATTACAATCTTTGATTGGAAATGTTGGGCTATGCGGCGCTCCACGCATAGGATTCCCACCATGCCTTGACAAAACCCATTCAAGTAACAAACACTTGTTGAAATTTCTAACCCTGATTTTCATCATTACTTTTGGCGGGATTGCAATTTTCTTATACCTATGTATCAGAAAAGAACTTAAGAAGAGAGAGGTCAAAGATTATGTCGATCCAACCGATGGCATATGCAATAACATAGTCTCATATCATGAGATCCTTCGCGCCACCAACAGTTTCAGCGAAGATAACATACTTGGCTCTGGAAGCTTTGGAAAAGTTTTCAAGGGCCAATTGAGCAGTGGTTTGGTGGTCGCGATAAAAGTTCTGGACATGCGGCTGGACCAGGCCATCCGAAGTTTTGATGCGGAGTGTCGAGTTCTTCGCATGGTACGACACCGCAACCTGATACAAATACTCAACACTTGTTCCAACCTAGACTTTAGAGCACTTATACTTCAGTACATGCCAAATGGCAGCTTAGAGAAACTCATACACCAGTCCCAGAGTACAATGTGCTTGGGGTTCCTTGAGAGGTTGGGCATCTTGATTGACGTGTCGATGGCAATGGCGTATCTGCATCATGAGCACCACGAGGTGATCTTGCATTGTGACTTGAAACCTAGCAACGTGTTGTTTGATGAGGATATGAATGCGCATGTGGCGGACTTTGGCATTGCAAGGCTGCTTCAAGGTGATGACAACTCCATGACATATGCGAGCATGCCCGGAACCGTTGGGTATATGGCACCAGGTACTTAGCTACAACCTGTTAAATCATAGACTTGCGGTTCATCATACTTGGTGTGACCTTTGCTTATGTGTTTCTTGACTCTTGAGCAGAGTATGGGTCACTTGGAAAAGCATCACGGAAGAGTGACATATTCAGCTTTGGAATCATGCTCCTCGAAGTCTTCACGGGAAGGAGGCCAACAGATGCCATGTTCGTCGGGGAACTGAGCCTTCGGCGGTGGGTTTGTCAGGCATTCCCCTCGGAGCTCGTGCATGTCGTCGATGAGCGGCTACTACAAGGCCTGTCTTCTAGCTGCAACTTGGCCGATGGCTTTCTTGTGCCACTATGGAGCTGGGTCTTATCTGCTCCTCCGACTTACCTGACCAGAGAACGACGACGATGAGCGATGTGGTCGTGAGACTAAAGAAGATCAAAGTGGAGTATATCAAATCGACAGCAACGATGCCGGGGAGCGCAGCACAGTGAGTCAGTGATTGATCAATGCTTTTTCTTCTAGCTACATCTGGATTTATCTGCTCGCCTTGTGCAATAAGAGTTAATTAAGGAGTTAAACGCATATTATTGAGCTTTGGGAGCAAATTCGCCACACCCACCCCCGCTAAAATGTAATGGACGAGATGAATTGGAAGCACTCAACGTGTGGGTATTAGTTTTCGGCACTAACCGCATGCAATTCATTGGATTTACTTTTTTTTTGATTGATTGCAAGTTTTTGTTGGTAGCTTACCAAGCTAGCCGCTTGGTAATTCATTGGATTTACGATCACCATCTTCCACTGCTATATTTGGGGCGTCTAGACTCCGCCAATGGTGAAATTGTCTGTGTGGCTTGCGACCCATAATAGGATTTGGACGCACGAAAGGCTTTCCGGGAGGGGTTGGCAAAATTGTGGACTTAGTCCACTTTGCCAATGTGTGCAAGAAACTGCAGCCCATCTTTTTTTCAAATGCCGGTTCACCGTTAGGATTTGGAACCTTATCAAAAATCGCCTCGGTCTTCATGTGATTGACATGGCAACTTGGAGGACCTTGCAGTCCCTCTCACATTGGTCGAGACACAAGTCTGAAAGTAACATCCCCAATAGGAAGGCCATGGCATCCCTCACCATGCTAGTTGGTTGAACCATTTGAAATAAGAGAAATGCTCGGGTGTCTAGACACAAATCAACACCGGCACCGGTCATCTTTGGCATCATCAAAAGGAAGGCTAGGCTCCGGGTTATCGTGGATACAAAAATATTGGGAAACATAATTTCTCAACCATGTTTTTTTTCTCACATTTGTATTACGAGGGTCATCGGTTCAAATCTGATAGGCGTTTTTTTCTCAACCATGTTCTTTTTTTTCTCAATCTATGTTCTATGAACAAGAATCTATTTTATTTTTTTGAATTAAATGAAGAATCCATGATCTTTTATGTTTTTACCTTACAATTTTACTAGATACAAAACAATAAAATAAATAATATATATACAAAAATACATATTGTGATGAAATTCATATATTTCTTTGTACTTTAGTTGATTTTACTCTGTTTATCCTATAAGTATAATTCAGTTTTAATTTTGATGTATTCTATAATGTACATACAATGAAATTAATTGGGCGTGGAGAGCCGAGTGGCAAGCATACTCACATCTTTGTGATATTTATTAGCTCTGTTCCAAATTTGTTGTCGACAAAATTAAATCAACTAATTTGACACGAAGGGAGTAAAATTCGGTTTTAGCCTAGTTTGTTTTCATCAAGTTTGGATTGCTTACCACGATTGTCACGTGGTGACCACACAATCTGGGAATCAGAATATAAACAGCTCCGGTTTGCTTTGCTGAGGCGATGTGGTATAAAACTTTCCGCATGCATGCGTATACAACCACAAAAGTTACTTCGAATCATGGACCTACACAGGAGTAGGGCCCTTTTTAGCCCAACAGGCCAATACTGGAAAATCAGAATTATTCCAACGTTGAAAGGAGGAAAAAAAACGTTAAGCCCAAAAGATAAGCAAATAGTGAAAATCTTATTTGTCTCGAAGAAAAATTTATACCAACAAAATATATAATAGAAAAATTGAAATGTATATAGCACGTCCAAAGCATCCCGGTACCAATATGTGCTGCTCCATTGATACGCAACTTTGCGTATTCGTCAAAAAAAATATGTGCTGCTGCAATGAAACTTCGCAGACAAGAAGCAGATATGACATCACGTTCCTTGCATGCCTGTCACATCCTAAATCTTGTTTAGAATTTCATCACCATAAAAAAAACTTACTTAGATCTATAAACAATAAATGTATGTACGAAATTGATGCTTAAGGCCCTTACACCTAACTCGTGTCATCAGTTTATCAATGTCTTCTGTCCAGGTAGGAGATACTTGTGTTAAAAAAAGGTAGGTAATACTTGTAGGGAAAAGATCCTCGTCCGCTGCCTCTGGCGCGCAATGCGTGTCCCTTCTGGGTCCATGCACCGCAACATCTTTCTACCTTATGTGAGCCGAGTCGCTTGTTTCTTATCCAAAACTGATCTCGTCTTCTCTTTGATCTCTCTATACGTCGTCTCTCGTTCCGGTCACGGCTAGTAGCTCATGGAGAGGTTGTCTGCAGTACATGAGGTGTCGTAGCTCATCATGCCATCACGCGCCTCCATCACCACCGTCGGCTACCGCAGGGCCGTTGGCTACAGCGGAGCGCCCGAGCATGGCACGGCCCCGCCGACCTCCTTCACGCAGTTCCCGATCATCACCGGACGCCTCTCGGGGTGTAATTGCGATGATCGAGTTGCAAACGACGAACGGCGACAGCGCTGCCGTGACATGCGTCGGCAATGGCGGGCGACATTTGTGTAGCATCATCTCCATTATAAAAATTTCTGTAACATCACTTATGCTGCAAAAGTTTCTTACGCAACGGTACTTATGTTGCAAAAAGACAAGAAAAAAAAATCTGCAACACGACCTATATTGCAAAACTTTTTTGCAACATGAGCTTTGTTGCAATGATTTCTGCAACACGGTCGTTGGTTCAAATGTTTCTGCAACATTATCTCTGTTGCAAAAGTAAAGAACGCCACTCAGCCGCTCGATGACACCTCGCGTCTTGTCTAGTTCATCTTTCATTAAAATAAATTATGCAACATCGTTCATGTTGCAAAAATCCTCTAGCAACATCATCCATGTTGTAAAAAATAGTTTAGATGATTTTTTTTGTAACACCACCTTTGTTGCAAAAATCCTTCCGCAACATTATCTATGTTGCAAAAAAAAGTTTAGACGAAAACAAAAATAAATCTGCAACACCACCTTTGTTGCAAAAATCCTCCCACAACATCATCTATGTTGCAAAAAATAGTAAAGACGAAAACAAAAAAATTCTGCAACACCGCCTCTATTTGTAAATGTTTTTGCAACAAGATGTTTGTTGCAACACAATAGAGTCCAACACTTCAATGGTTTCGCAACAAAGAAGTTGTTGCAGAGCGAGCTACGCAACATCTATCTTGTTGCAATTCGCGACGCGCACCTCAGGGGAGATCAGACAGCTATTTGTGTCGCAATCCAATGGTGAACGAGGCGGACGATGTTTTCAATTCATCCACCGGCGGACGTCGTAGCAGCCCCCATACTTTTAACCTAATGTTTTGAAATGTTATTGTTTTACTGTATTTTAAGTGAGTATGGAAAAAAGGACATTTTAACATCTTTCCATAAAGAGGGGAGGCGGGTCAAATGTTCGTTGTTACAAGACAACATAAAATTCTCCTAACAGTTTTATCTTCATCGTCTATATAATAAAATATAAATCACCTTCCAACATAGATTTAATCCATCTTTTTGGGTTACATAGGCCATACAAACATTTTTATTTTTTTATTTTGCGAAAAAGATCCGATCTATTATAAGAGTTCACCGGAAGTATAAAGCATCTACAACATAATAAAATTACATTAGGATTCAGATACCATCCAACGACCACTACTACGGTCAGAATGCACCGTTATCGCCGCTCCCCTACCGGGGCTGGCTTGACCTTGTCGATGACAGTGGGAAGTCTTTGTGCACGTGTCCCTAAGGACCAGTGTCCTTGAGCCGTATTCGTCGCCGTCAAACCCTTGCATAGATCTGAAGCACCCGACACCAAATCTCTCCACATAATGAGAAACTCTAACCTCATCACCCTAAGGAGACGACAAGAATCTGTGCCAGAGCCCCGTCAACTACGCCTAGACGGACAAACTCGAGGAGGATCGGAGCCCGAAAGACAAACTTGAAGAAAAAGTGTTGTCATCCACCTAAGCACCGCACCTGTGAGGACTATAAAACCCTAACCTAAACAACTAATCGGAGCAGAAGCATCGGGATTCTCCTCTCCTCCACCGGCTGTCGGAGCGGTAGATAGAGGGGAGACGAATCCATGGGCTCGCTGGTGAACTCTGAAGGGGGGAGTTTACCCTAGCCGCCTAGGGTTAGGGGAGGAAAAGATGAGGAAAGTTATATAGATATACAAACATATTTATTTTATCCCACGATACATAGGATACATGGCTCGCTCCGTATGTTTAGATGAGCTTCACCTGAATTGAAGTGTACTAGAATGGTTGGGTGCACTTTCCGCAGTGGCATTGATGTTGTTGTGATTTCATATTTTTTGTTTGCTATTTGGTTGGGTGCGCGGAGGGGATGATGTGTGTGTTTTCCTTTTTATAATGCAGTGTTTTGGTGGGCTTTCTTGACGGTGATATTATGTTATCCGCTAATCAAATTATATTTATATGAGAAATTTTCTTGTACTTGTGGTCGCATGTATTATATCGATGCTATAATGTTATGTACAGAGCCTTTTTTTGTAGGTGATGAGAGGATGCGGTACTGATATGTTTACATAGGCTGGTTTAACGATTAATTTGATTAATTGTTGACCGATCAAAATCATGACCAAATATAAAACCAACAATCTCCATAAGAATAATTGACCTGATTAAAATCGTGAACTCAATTAAGTGGGAGGCCTCCAAAACCCGAAATTTAACTATTTTTTTGTTATATGATGGTCAAACTTGAATATCGAAACCGCATGGCAAATGTGGTGCGCAACATTAAATTCAAAAACTTGAATAATGATGTTCACTTCATTGTACTCCTCCGTTCAAGGGCGGACCTAGAAACTATTCTAACTGGGGGCTAAGTGTAGAACTGGGGGCACACTTTGTACAAATTCCATAGTTTTGGCAAAAAATTCTGAAATTTCACAGAAATATCATTGAAGTTTCATATTTTGAGTAGGATCCTAGGCCCCCACTCCCATAAACGTGGGTCCGCCCCTGCCTCCAGTCATCTTTCTATGTATGACATTAATCTTCTCACGATACTTACTAAAAGTGAATAATAAAAAGTAAACACGAGCAACCAACAAATTAAGCTGCAATTTAGCCAACAATGGCTCATGCTCATATGTAATACATTTCGTTTGTTAAATTGATGGTCAAACCTGGATCTCAAAATATGTGTGATATGGCTCAAAAACTAAGCATGGACTGATGGCAACCAGTTGGCGCGATGTAAACACTAAACCGAGGGCTCCAAGCATGTTGGTGTGATGGAAGCGGTCGGAGTCTCGGGGTGGGTCAAGGCCAACTCCGGCGGAGCTATGTCCAAGCCCGAAGGGTTTTTTATAAGGTCACCGGGGGAGGGCAGGGCCCCCACTTGAATATTTTCCATTTTCTATTGATTTTCAGTTAGAGGACGGAGAGTTTTACATAGCAAGATAAAGAGAGGGGGGGAGAAAACGTGGAGGTGGAGAGAGAGATGAGGTTCTCTGTACATCACATCCCCGCTAACGCTAAGGGGAGAGCGCCCGAAGCCACACATTGGCGTCCGAGTGTGCCGCCCCCTTCAGACGCCCAGGCCAAAGGACCGAATCTTCTCTACATCAGCTGAACACCCGAGCGAGGGAAGGTGTCGCCCCTTGGAACACAACGGAATTTTGATGCTTCCACAGCTGCCAGCAGCACAAGAGCGTGAAAGTGGCCGGCGAAGAGCCCCCAACCGCGACACTGACATCGAGGGCATGCTGCGGCCCCACATGGCAGCCGTGGCTGGCGACGTTGATCCCCACCAACAGCCAGAAAGAGTGGGCAAAAGGGACACCCAAGGACAAGATGATACGCGGTCTCAGGGGCTTGCAGGTCCTGCGGAATCACCATGGCATGTTCCTGGCTAGGATGTGCTTTTTTTCTCCACTACTTCTGATCTAGAACTGTCCGAGTTGAAGGCATGTTATCGAAAGATTAAACTAGCGATGGAGTTGGAGATCAGGGATTGCTTAAATCCAGATAGAGAGGATTTCGGGGTGGCCTGAACGCAACGTTCGACAAATAAGAACACCTGTTATCTCGTTAGAGGAGCCAGCTAAAAAAAGAAGGGTAGCGCTAGGCGCCGGCAGGCCGGTCAAAATTTCGATCGGCCGCCTGCCAAGCATCCGATGAAATCGCATAGTGCTATCTCGTTCCTCACGCTGTCCTCATCCTCTCTTCCTCACCAACCTTTCTCTCCCCCTACATAGTTGCACCCCTTTCCCAATGGCCTAATGTCGTACAATGAGCTCCCATCCCCCCTCCCGTCAAACCGTTAGTTTCGGTGCCACTCGTTGGACGGCAGCTCGTGCCCGGTCGGCATCACTACCGGATGCAACATGCAAAAATAGCCATCATCGCCCTCTATTGAAGTCACCGTGCGAAGCTGCAGACGAATGATTCCAGCATCACTGCCCATGTTGCAGCTCTGGCGAGCGCTGATGTAGAAACACCCACCCCGCCCCCGTCGTGCACTCGTTAGTTGGAACAAAAATCCAGACCCCGCGCTGCTGCTTGCTTGTGGTTCCAGCAAAATGGCTTTATGGTTCTAGCAAATCTGCTATCGGTTGCAGCAAATCCGGTCCCCGCGATGTTGCTTGCTCGTGTTGGGAGATGTAGTAGTAAATCAAAAAAAATCCTATGTGTTCACCAAGATCTATCTATGAAGAAACCAGCAATGAGTAAGGAGAGAGTGCATCTTCATACCTTTGAAGATCGCTAAGCGGAAGCGTTACAAGAACGCGGTTGGTGGAGTCGTACTCGTAGCGATTCAGATCGTGGTGGACTCCGATCTTAGCGCCGAACAACGGCGCCTCCGCGTTCAACACACGTGCAGCCCGGTAACGTCTCCTACGCCTTGATCCAGCAAGGAGGAAGGAGAGGCTGAGGGAGAGCTCCAGCAGCATGAAGGCATGGTGACGGTGGAGCTGCCTGGTCTCCGGCAGGGCTTCGCCAAGCACTACGGAGAACGAGGAGTGGGAGGAGTAGGGTTGCGCCGAGAGGGAGAGAGAGTCGTGTCTCAAACAGCCCCAAGGGCTCCACTATATATAGGAGGAGAGGGAGGAGGGTGCCCACCCCTAGGGTTCCCACCCTAGGTGGTGCGGCAGCCCCTAGATGGGATCTGGCCGGTGACCAAGAGAGAGGCGAGAGAGGTGCGGCTGCCCTAGCCGCCCTAGGGTGGGCCTAGGGCCCATCTGGGCTAGGGTTTGCCCCCCCTCTCTCCTTTGCCACGCCTTGGGCCAGGTGAGAGGGGCGCACCAGCCCACCTAGGGGCGGGTTCCCTCCACCTTCGGCTCATGCAGCCCTCCGGGTCCCGTGGCCCCTCCCGGTGGACCCCCGGAACCCTTTCGGTGGTCCCGGTACGTTACCGGTGACGCCCGAAACATTTCCGGTAACCAAAACCTCACTTCCTATATATAAATCTTTGTCTCCGAACCATTCTGGAACTCCTCGTGACGTCCGGGATCTCATATGGGACTCCGAACAACCTTCGGTAACCATGTACACTATTTCCCTATAACCCTAGCGTCATCGAACCTTAAGTGTGTAGACCCTACGGGTTCGGGAGACACGTAGACATGACCGAGACACCTCTCCGGTCAATAACCAACAGGGGGATCTGGATACCCATGTTGGCTCCCACATGCTCCACGATGATCTCATCGGATGAACCACGATGTCGGGGATTCAATCAATCCCGTATACAATTCCCTTTGTATACCAGTATGATACTTGCCCGAGATTCGATCGTCGGTATCCCTATACCTTGTTCAATCTCGTTACCGGCAAGTCTCTTTACTCGTCCCGTAACACATCGTCCCGTGGCTAACTCCTTAGTCACATTGAGCTAATTATGATGATGTCTTACCGAGTGGGACCAGAGATACCTCTCCGTCACACGGAGTGACAAATCCCAGTCTCGATTGGTGCCAACCCAACAGACACTTTCGGAGATACCCGTAGTGCACCTTTATGTTGAGGAACGTTGCATGGGAAACAAAAAAATTCCTACGCACGCGCAAGATCTATCCATGGTGATGAGCATCTACGAGAGGGAGAGTGGATCTACATACCCTTGTAGTTCGCTAAGCGAGAAGCGTTAAGAAACACGGTTGGTGTAGTCGAACGTCTTCGCGATCCAAATCGCCGAGCGTCCCGCGATCTCATCACGATCCGTCCCGCGATCCAATCATGATCCGTCCCGCGAACTCATCACGATCCGTCCCGCGATCTCATCACGATACGTCCCGCGAACTCATCACGATTCATCCCGCAATCTCATCACGATCCGTCTCGCGATCTCGTCACTATCCGTCTCGCAATCTTGATCACAGTCCTTCTGATCTAGCGCCGAACGAACGGCACCTCCGCGTTTAGCACACGTACATCTTGATGACGATCTCCGCCTTCTTGATCCAGCAAGAGAGAGCGGAGAGGTAGAAGAGTTCTCCGGCAGCGGCGCTGCGGCGATGGTGGTGGAGCTATTCCGGCAGGGCTTCGCCTAAGCACTGTAGAAAACCGATCTAGAGGAGAAACTATGCACTAGAGGAACGGGTAGCACGTGGCTGAAAATTCTGTGCCAAAACCCTAAAATCCTCTAGTATATATAGGAGGAGAGGAGGAGGAGGCTTGGCTGCCAAAAAGCCAGCCCTTGGGTCGGCCAAAGTGGGGAGGAGAGATGGACTCCTCCTCCAATCCTAGTAGGACTAGGATTCCTCCTTTTTTTGGCCTTTTTCACCTTTTCCCTTTGGGCTTTTTCTCCCAGCCGCATGGGCCTTGTGTGGGACTTCCAAAAGCCCAAAAAAGGCTGGTATTTACTCTCCCACAGCCCATGAAGCCTCTTGGGTCGAAATACCCCTCCCGGTGGTCTCCCGGTACACTACCAGAACTCCCGGTACATTACCGATTAGCCCGAAACTTTTCCGGCGACCAAAATGGGACTTCCTATATATCAATATTTACCTCCGGACCATTCCGGAGCTCCTCGTGACGTCCGGGATCTCATCTGGGACTCCTAACAACCTTCGGTCACCACCATACATAACTCTATACTATCGAAACGTCACTGAACCTTAAGTGTGCAGACCCTGCGGGTTCGAGAACTATGTAGACATGACCGAGACACCTCTACGGTCAATAACCAATAGAGGGACCTGGATGCCCATATTGGTTCCTACATATTCTACGAAGATCTTTATCGGTCGAACCTCTATGTCAAGGATTCAGTTAATCTCGTATGATGTTCCCTTTGTTCTTCGGTATGTTACTTGCCCGAGATTCGATCGTCGGTATCTCCATACCTAGTTCAACCTCGTTACCGGCAAGTCTCTTTACTTGTTCAGTAATACAAGATCCCGTGACTAACACTTAGTCACATTGCTTGCAAGGCTTGTTGTGATGTTGTATTACCGAGTGGGCCCTGAGATACCTCTCCGTCACACGGAGTAACAAATCCCAGTCTTGATCCATGCCAACCCAACAGACACCCTCGGAGATACCTGTAGAGTACCTTTATAGTCACCTAGTTACGTTGCGATGTTTGATACACACAAGGCACTCCTCCGGTGTCAGTGAGTTGAATGATCTCATGGTCATAGGAACAGATACTTGACATGCAGAAAACAGTAGCATTAAACTGACATGATCATATGCTACGTTTGTAGTTTGGGTCTTGTCCATCCCATCATTCTCCTAATGATGTGATCCCATTATCAAATGGCATCTCATGTCAATGGCTAGGAAACTTTAACCATCTTTGATCAACGAGCTAGTCTATTAGAGGCATACTAGGGACATGGTTTTGTCCATGTATCCACACATGCATCTAAGTCTCCGATCAATAGAATTATAGCATGGATAATAAACGATTATCATGAACAAGGAAATATGATAATAACTAATTTATTATTGCCTCTAGGGCCTATTTCCAACACTTTATAGCCACCTAGTTACGTTGTGACGTTTGGCACACCCAAAGCATTCCTACGGTATCCGGGAGTTGCACAATCTCATGGCCTAAGGAAATGATACTTGACATTGGAAAAGCTTTAGCAGACGAACTACACGATCTTGTGCTATGCTTAGGATTGGGTCATGTCCATCACATCATTCTCCAAATGATGTGATCCCGTTATCAACGACATCCAATGTCCATGGTCATGAAACCGTGACCATCTAATGATCAACGATCTAGCCAACTAGAGGCTCACTAGGGACACGTTGTGGTCTATGTATTCAGACATGCATTATGGTTTCCGGTTAACACAATTATAGCATGAACAATAGACAATTATCATGATCAAGGAAATACAATAATAACCATTTTATTATTGCCTCTATGGCGTATTTCGAACAGTCTCCCACTTGCACTAGAGTCAATAATCTAGTTACATTGTGATGAATCAAACACCCATAGCATTCTGGTGTTGATCATGTTTTGCTTGTGAGAGAGGTTTAGTCAACGGATCTGCGACATTCAGATCCGTATGCACTTTACAAATATCTATATCTCCCTCTTGAATGTAATCACGGATGGAGTTGAAGCGACGCTTGATGTGTCTTGTCTTCTTATGAAACCTGAGCTCCTTCGCAAGGGCAATAGCTCCAGTGTTGTCACAGAATAGAGTCATCGGGGCCGACACATTTGGAATCACTCCTAGGTCGGTGATGAACTCCTTCATCCAGAATCCTTCTTTTGCTGCTTTCGAAGCAGCTATGTACTCCGCTTCACATGTAGATGCCGCCACGACGCTTTGCTTGCTGCTGCACCAGCTGACTGACCCTCCATTCAAAATATACATGTATCCGTTTTGCGACTTGGAGTCGTCCAGATCTGTGTCGAAGCTAGCATCGACGTAACCCTTTATGACGAGCTCTTCGGCACCTCCATATATGAGAAACATGTCCTTTGTCCTTTTTAGATACTTCAGGATATTCTTGACCGTTGTCCAGTGTTCTGCTCCGGGATCACTTTGGTACCTCCCTACCAAACTTATGGCAAGGTCCACATCAGGTCTGGTACACAGCATGACATACATAATAGAGCCTATGGCTGAAGCATAGGGGATGACACTCATCTCTTCTCTATCCTTTGCCGTGGCGGGCATTGAGTCGTACTCAATCTCACACCCTGTAACACAGGCAAGAACCCCTTCTTGGACTGATCCATATTGAACTTCTTCAATATCTTTTCAAGGTATGTGCTTTGTCAAAGACCTATGAGGCATTTTGATCTATCTCTATAGATCTTAATACCTAATATGTAAGCAACTTCTCCAAGGTCCTTCATTGAAAAACATTTATTCAAGTAGGCCTTTACACTTTCCAAAAGTTCTATATCATTTCCCATCAACAATATGCCATCCACATATAATATGAGAAATGATACAGAGCTCCCACTCACTTTCTTGTAAATATAGGGTTCTCCATAAACCTGCATAAACCCAAACGTTTTAATCACCTCATTAAAGCGAATTTTCAAACTCCGAGATGCTTGCACCAGCCCATAGATGGAGCGCTGGAGCTTGCATACTTTGTTAGCATCTTTAGGATCGACAAAAGCTTCCGGTCGCATCATATATAGTTCTTCCCTAAGGAAGCCATTCAGGAATGTCGTTTTGACGTCCATTTGCCAGATCTCATAATCATAAAATGCGGCAATTTCTAACATGATTCGGATAGACTTCAGCATCGCTATGGATGAGAAAGTCTCATCGTAGTCAACTCCTTGAACTTGTCGATAACCCTTAGCGACAAGCCGAGCCTTATAGACGGTCACATTACCATGAACGTCAGTCTTCTTCTTAAAGATCCATTTATTTTCAATGGCTTGCTTATCATAAGGCAAGTCCACCAAAGTCCACACTTTGTTCTCATACATGGATCCTATCTCGGATTTCATGGCTTCAAGCCATTTGTTGGAATCCGGGCCTGCCATAACTTCTTCATAGTTTGAAGGTTCACCATTGTCCAACAACATGATCTCCAGGACAGGGTTGTCGTACCACTCTAGTGTGGAACGTGTCCTAGTGGACCTTCGACGTTCAATAGTAACTTGATCTGAAGTTTCATGATCATCATCATTAACTTCCTCTCCAGCCGGTGTAGGCTCCACAGAAACAACTTCCTGTGCTGCACTACTCTCCGGTTCGAGTGGAGGTACAATTACCTCATCAAGTTCTATTTTCCTCCCACTTACTTCTTTCGAGAGAAACTCTTTTGAGAGAAAGGATCCATTCTTGGCAACAAAGACTTTGCCTTCGGATCTGAGGTAGAAGGTATACCCAATAGTCTCTTTGGGATATCCTATGAAGACGCACTTTTCCTCTTTGGGTTCGAGCTTCTCAGGTTGAAGTTTCTTCACATAAGCATCGCATCCCCAAACTTTTAGAAACGAAAGCTTAGGTTTCTTTCCAAACCATAATTCATACGGTGTCGTCTCAACGGATTTAGACGGTGCCCTATTTAAAGTGAATGCGGCTGTCTCTAATGCATATCCTCAAAATGATAGTGGTAAGTCGGTAAGCTTCTTCATGCGTTTGACACATTTATGACCAAGGCGGCAGTGCCACATGTAAGTGGGACTATCATTATCAACCTTCTCACACTGTGGACATGTGTAACATCACGTTCGAGATTCATCAAAAATAAACCATTGACCAGCGGGACATGACCATAAAATATTTCTCTCATATAAATAGAACAACCATTATTCTCAGATTTAAATGAGTAGCCATCTCGCATCAAGCAAGATCCAGATACAATGTTCATGCTCAAAGCTGGTACTAAATAACGATTATTAAGGTTTAAAACTAATCTTGAAGGTAGATGTAGAGGTAGCATGCCGACGACGATCACATCGACCTTGGAACCATTCCCGACGCGCATCGTCACCTCGTCCTTTGCCAGTCTCCGCTTATTCCGCAGCTCCTGCTTGGAGTTACAAATGTGAGCAACTGCACCGGTATCAAATACCCAGGAGCTACTACGAGCACTGGTAAGGTACACATCAATAACAAGTATATAACATATACCTTTAACGTTGTCGGCCTTCTTATCTGCTAAGTACTTGGGACAGTTTCGCTTCCAATGACCGGTACCCTTGCAATAGAAGCACTCAGTCTCAGGCTTGGGTCCATTCTTGTTCTTCTTCCTGGCAACTTGCTTACCGGGCGCGGCAATAGCTTTGCCGTCCTTCTTGAAGTTCTTCTTACCCTTGCCTTTCTTGAAACTAGTGGTCTTATTCACCATCAACACTTGATGCTCATTTTTGATCTCGACCTCCGCTGATTTCAGCATCGAGTATAACTCAGGAATGGACTTCTCCATACCCTGCATGTTGTAGTTCATCACAAAGCTCTTGTATCTAGGTGGAAGCGACTGGAGGATTCTATCAATGATCGAGTCATCTGGGAGATTAAGTCCCAGCTGAGTCAAGCGATTGTGCAACCCAGACATTTTGAGTACGTGCTCACTGACAGAACTATTCTCCTCCATTTTACAGCTGAAGAATTTGTCGGATACGTCATATCTCTCGACCCGGGCATGAGCTTGGAAAACCAGTTTCAGCTCCTGGAACATCTCATATGCTCCGTGTTGCTCAAAACACTTTTGGAGCCCCGGTTCTAAACTGTAAACATGCCGCACTGAACCAGGGAGTAATCATCATAGCGTGACTGTCAAGCGTTCGTAACATCTTGGTCTACTGGGAAAATGGGTGGGTCACCTAGCGGTGCATCAAGGACATAGAATCTTTTGGAAGCTATGAGGATAATCCTCAAGCCACGAACCCAGTCCGCATAGTTGCTTCCATCATCTTTCAGCTTGGTTTTCTCTAGGAACGCGTTGAAGTTGAGGGTGACATTAGCGTTGGCCATTGGATCTACAATATAGATTGTAAAGATAATTTTAGACTAAGTTCGTGATAATTAAGTTCACATAATCAAATTATTTAATGAACTCCCACTTAGATAGACATCTCTATAGTCATCCAAGTGATACATGATCCATGTCAACTAGCCCATGTCCGATCATCACGTCAGACAGACTAGTCATTCATGCTGAACATCTCCATGTTGATTGCATCTACTATACGACTCATGTTCGACCTTTCGGTCTTCTATGTTCTGATGCCATGTCTGCACATGCTAGGCTCATCAAGTCAACCTAAGTGTTTCGTGTGTGTAAATCTAGCTTACACCCGTTGTATGCGAACGTTAGAACCTATCACACCCAATCATTATGTGGTGCTTCGGAACAACGATCCTTAGGAACGGTGCATAGTTAGGGTGAACACCTTTCTTGAAATTTTATTGAGAGATCATCTTATTTACTACCGTCGTTCTAAGCAAATAAGATGTAAATATGATAAACATCACATGCAATCAATATAGTGACATGATATGGCCAATATCATCTTGCTCCTTTGATATCCATCTTCGGGGCACCATGATCATCACTATCACCGGCACGACACCATGATCTCCATCATCATGATCGCCATCATTGTGTCTTCATGAAGTTGTCTTGCCAACTATTACTTCTACTACTATGGCTAACGTTTAGCAATAAAGTAAAGTAATTACATGACATTTATGATTGACACGCAGGTCATACAATAAAATAAGACAACTCCTATGGCTCCTGCCAGTTGTCATACTCATCGACATGCAAGTCGTGAATCCTATTACAAGAACATGATCAATCTAATACATCACAATGCATCACATCACATCCTTTGGCCATATCACATAACAAGGCATATGCTGCAAAAACAAGTTAGACGTCCTCTAATTTGTAGTTGCAAGTTTTTACGTGGCTGCTATAGGTTTCTAGCAAGAACGTTTCTTACCTACGCCAAAACCACAACGTGATTTGCCAATTGCTATTTACCCTTCATAAGGACCCTTTTCATCGAATCCAATCCGACTAAGGTGGGAGGGACAGACACTCGCTAGCCAGCTTATGCAACAAGTGCATGTAAGGCGGTGGAACCGGTCTCACATAAGCGTACGTGTAAAGTTGGTCTGGGCCGCTTCATCCCACAATACCGCCGACTCAAGATAAGACTAGTAGTGGTAAGCAAATTAACAAGATCGACGCCCACAACAACTTTGTGTTCTACTCGTGCATAGATTCTATGCATAGACCTAGCTCTGATACCACTGTTGGGAGACGTAGTAGTAAATCAAAAAAATTCCTACGTGTTTACCAAGATCTATCTATGGAGAAACCAGCAACGAGTAAGGGAAGAGTGCATCTTCATACCTTTGAAGATCGCTAAGCGGAAGCGTTACAAGAACGCGGTTGGTGGAGTCGTACTCGTAGCGATTCACATCGCGTGGACTCCGATCTTAGCGCCGAACAACGGCGCCTCCGCGTTCAACACACGTGTAGCCCGGTGACGTCTCCTATGCCTTGATCCAGCAAGGAGGAAGGAGAGGTTAAGAGAGAGCTCCGGTAGCACGATGGCGTGGTGACGGTGGAGCTGCATGGTCTCCGGCAAGGCTTCGCCAAGCACTACGGAGAACGAGGAGTAGGAGGAGTAGGACTGCACCGAGAGGGAGAGAGAGGCGTGTCTCAAACAGCCCCAAGGGCTCCACTATATATAGGAGGAGAGGGAGGAGGGTACCCACCCCTAGGGTTCCCACCCTAGGTGGTGCGGTAGCCCCTAGATGGGATCTGGCCGGCGGCCAGGAGGGAGGGAAGAGGGGTGCGGCTGCCCTAGCCGCCCTAGGGTGGGCCTAGGGCCCATCTGGCTAGGGTTTGCCCCCCTCTCTCCTTTGATGCGCCTTGGGCAAGGTGGGAGGGGCACACCAGCCCACCTAGGGGCTGGTTCCCTCCACCTTCGGCCCATGCAGCCCTCCGAGGCCCGTGGCCCCTCCCGGTGGACCCCCGGAACCCTTCCGGTGGTCCCGGTACGTTACCGGTGACGCCCGAAACATGTCCGGTAACCAAAACCTCACTTCCTATATATTAATCTTTGTCTTTGGACCATTTCAGAACTCCTCGTGATGTCCGAGATCTCATCCGGGACTCCGAGCAACCTTCGATAACCACATACACTATTTCCCTATAACCCTAGCGTCATCGAACCTTAAGTGTGTAGACCCTACGGGTTCGGGAGACACGTAGACATGATCGAGACACCTCTCCGGTCAATAACCAACAGCGGGATCTGGATACCCATGTTGGCTCACACATGCTCCACAATGATCTCATCGAATGAACCACGATGTCAGGGATTCAATCAATCCTGTATACAATTCCCTTTGTCTATCGGTATGATACTTGCCCGAGATTCGATCGTCGGTATCCCTATGCCTTGTTCAATCTCGTTACCGGCAAGTCTCTTTACTCATTCTGTAACACATCATCCCGTGGCTAACTCCTTAGTCACATTGAGCTAATTATGATGATGTCTTACCGAGTGGGCCCAGAGATACCTCTCCGTCACACGGAGTGACAAATCCCAGTCTCGATTCGTGCCAACCCAACAGACACTTTCAGAGATACCCGTAGTGCACCTTTATAGCCACCCAGTTACGTTGTGACGTTTGGCACACCCAAAGCATTCCTACGATATCCGAGAGTTGCACAATCTCATGGTCTAAGGAAATGATACTTGACATTGGAAAAGCTTTAGCAGACGAACTACACGATCTTGTGCTATGCTTAGGATTGGGTCCTATCCATCATATCATTCTCCTAATGTTGTGATCCCGTTATCAACGACATCCAATGTCCATGGTCATGAAACCGTGACCATCTATTGATCAACGAGCTAGCCAACTAGAGGCTCACTAGGGACACATTGTGGTCTGTGTATTCACACATGCATTATGGTTTCCGGTTAACACAATTATAGCATGAACAATAGAAAATTATCATGAACAAGGAAATACAATAATAACCATTTTATTATTGCCTCTAGGGCATATTTCCAACAGGTCGTTGTTCCAGCAAAACGCCCAATGCTTCCAGCAAATCCAACTGCGGGTTGCAGCAAATTCCATCGCCGGTTGCAGCTCCTCCTCCATCTCATCGCTCGCTGGCCGATGCTAGCAAATTCACTTATCGGTTCTAACAAGAATGTGCACCGATTGTAGCAAAAAAAATACTTGTCGGTGTGCATGTCCTCTCCAACGTCGAAGCTGGCTAATTCCAGCACCAACGATGGTTGGTTCCAGCACCGGAGTTGTTCACGCAAGTCGTGTTATCACGGTGGCCGCAACCATGACAACACCTCGTGCCTCTGTGGTTGCTTGGAGTTGCGGCAACAAAAATGACAGTGACTTGCAGCATTGTCCCTAACTTTGAGTAGCAACAAGCAATGACGAAGGTGGTAAAACGGCGACAAGTTGCATCCCTAGAGAGATGGAGGAAAAGAAAGGGACAAAAATGGTGAAGGTGGATTATGTGGAGAAGACGAGGTGCCTGTGGATTTAGTCGGAAAGAAACGCTTGAAAAGACATGTGTGAATGCGGTCGGATCCCTATCTTTACCTAATATTAAAGGAAGGATTGTTTCTCCATTTTTTAATCCAACAACGTTTTTTCGTACGTATATCAATGATCTTCGTCCGCCCTTTCCCATGTTGTCCCTGCTTTTTCTTTTTGTTTTCCGTTGCATCTAGAAGAAAATCGGACGTGCAAAAAAATTGGATTGTAAGGGAATCAAACCCTGCCCGCAGTAAAGGCACCCATACGCTCCAACCACTTCACCTAGAACTACATTGTTTGAAAAAGAGAAAGAACACATGAGTTTTTTACTTGAGTTACCTTCTGCCCACCGCAAAAAAACATCTGGCCCATCAATAGCCAAGGCGCAGGGCTCGATCTTACTGGGCCCGGCCCATTCAATGGCACAATACGAGCAGAAAATCTAAAAAAATATGCATTTTCTGGAATCAAACTCACAACCCCTCGAAGGACACACGGTGTTCCTTACCACTTGAACTATTGCCTCCATCAATTAATAGACAGCGTGAATATTATATGAACCAAGTGGAGTGGCAGATTAAAAAGGTTAAAAAATTCAACCATTTATTTTTAAACTGTAAAAAGAAATTCTAAAACAATGCGAACAGTGTTTGAAATAGTGAACAAGTTTTTAAATTCTGAAAAAACATCAATTGATTTTTTGAAAAAGTGATAATTTTTTTTAAAACATGAATAGAATTATAACACAACTTTAGGAAAAGTGAATGCAAATGTACATAAATGAACAATTTTTAAACAATTTTTAAAACGTGAACAACTTTTGAAAATGTGAAGAAAATTTTGAAGACCTGAACAATTTTTTAAAACATGAGCAAGAAATTGTGAACATATTCAATTTCCAAACAATTTTTGTCAACTATGATGTTTTTAGGAAAAGTGAATTTTATGTCCATGAACAATTTCTTTGAACGATGAACATTTTTATACACAGAGATCATTTTATAATACAAAGTCAACATTGATTAAAATGTACAATGCAAATTTTTTATAGACAGATAACACTTTTATTAATGACGGTGAACATTTCCTGAACATTTTTGAAACGTGATTTTTGTGTGAAAAATGTGAACTTTTGTTCATGAAAATGAACAAAAATTTGAATTCCATTTTTTGGAACGTTGAGCAATTTTTGAAAATTTTGGGTTTATGAGATAAAAAGGGGGAAATAAAAAACGAAATAGAAAAAGAAAAAAGAAAAGAAATAAGCAAAAAAAGAGATCGAAAGAAGAAAATCGCAAAAAGCAGTAAAAAAAGGAGAAAACTGGTTCATGGAAGTGGGCCGGTCTGTGTAGCATCGCCACCCGCACCGCTTCAGCGAAGCCGCGGCTCCTGAAGCATGCGGGCATCAAATAATATCCCGCCAAATGGGTCTCATGTGTACCTCAGTAATCAATTCGGCCTCCGAATAGATTGTCAAAACTATAAAAAAAATAACTAAGCCATCGAACTCCTTTGCACAAATCCAGGTTGCATATATGATTTAAACATTGCCAATTCCCATACTACTCGGAGAAAGGGATAAGGTATGCGCCCTGTGAAGACATCGATCTTTGATCTGTGGCCTACTGGGTATTTGTTTCCCCCGACTCGCCTGCTTTTTTTGAGGAGTCCATCCGAGGGGATCGGTTTGTTACTAGCTGCATACCTGTTTCTTATTAGCCCTAAAGAAACCTAAGTCCTTTATCATATGACAGGGTCAACCATACGTAAATGTTACTTCCGCATCCACACAGTAAGGTAGGTCGTTGCTCGCATGTTAGTACTAATTCATTATGATTGTTAATCTTTTTGTTGATCCAAACTTTGGGGCGACCATGATGGATTGTGTATTGTGAAGGAATGGAAGGACCAAAAGGTCTTCGGCGGCAGGGAGGTCGGCCCAGCTATTTTAGGTCGAGGAGGATCTGAAGCAACAAGTAGATGTGAAGGTGGAAGCTCAAGAGCGGGATCATACAGTGACGAGATGCAAGTGGCGAAGGTGAAGGTGAAAGTGTCTGGAAACTTTGAATGGCCTCAAGAGGAGGAGGAGGAGGAGGAGGAGGAGCAGGAAGAGAGGTCGCGTTAGGAAGAATGGCGGAGGGGGAGCAAGATAATGAGAATGTTGTACCCCTTTATTCTAACCCACATCGTTCCATCGCATGTATAATCTTTTTTTGTGACCACGTTGTGAAGTACTCTTCTCTGTCAATTTCATGTTTGAAGATAAGGGCATGCAAGGATATGTTCCCGTTGCAACACGTACGGACATTTTCACCAGTACAATCTACACGCCGTGAGGCGGCTCACCCAAGCTTCGACCGGCCTGGTAGCTACAAACGTTTCCTAGAAGGAAAAGAAAGGAAGAAAACATGGTCGATGGGATTCAAGGGTTGAACTCGACTTGACTATCGGTATGGGCACGCCAACTGGTGACGAGGTGACGCTGACGGGCGTCGTCGGTGTATGGACCGGGCTCACGTGACAGACACCGAGACCGCAGCCCCCGAGCGGCCGCTCCCGTCCGACGCGCGCGCCCCCACTGGTATCCCTCCGACACCCCGCCCCCACGCAGACCCTGCCCCACGCGCCAGCCTCTATCTAATCGCAAGAACCGCCGACGACCCCGTCGGTCGCGGGGCCCCGCCTGTCACTTGGACTCCTCCAACTGTGAGCGGCGGGAGGGGACGCGTGGCGGTGGCGGCGGGGTCTCCCTCCGCCCACGCAACCTGCCTATAGCAGCACAACTGACGGGCGGGGCGGGGCGGTGCGGTGCGGCCGGCCGAAAAGGAGACGACCACCAACTGCAACTGCAAGTGGAGGCGAGCTTGTCTGCCTGCCTGCTTTCGGTGGAGTGGATCAGCGGGGCGCCGGCCGGAGAGCGACCCTCGTCTTTCGCCGTCGCCGTCGCTGTCGCGGGTTCTCTCTCGCGCGCGCGCGCCGGGGGTTCTATCTAATTCGGCCGCGCTCTGCTCCGGCGGCGGGGTTTAATTTGACGGCGGAGAAGGAGCAAGGGGGAGATGGTGGCGGCGGCGCCGTGCGCCACGCGGAGGTCCTTCAGGGACTCGCTCAAGGTGCTGGAGGCGGACATCCAGCACGCCAACACCCTGTGAGTCCCCTCTCCCCCTCCCCCCAAATTGAAGGACCCAACTCCTCAATTTTTGGCCGGCGTGCGTCCTTCACCATGTCGTGAATTCGTCTGACGCTGTGGTGCAGGGCGTCTGAGTGCTCGCGGGACTACGACGGGGCGTGCCTGCAGATGCGCATGTCCTACAGCCCCGCCGCGCGCCTCTTCCTCTTCCTCCTCCAGTGGACCGACTGCAGCCTCGCCGGCGCCCTCGGCCTCCTCAGGATCCTCATCTACAAGGTCCTCACTACTTACTTTCTCCCCGTCCGTCCGTCCGTCTGTCTGTCTGCCTGTGTGCCCATGCCTACTTTCGTTCCATAATTTGTTGCATATTGTGGAGATTGTGAGCCTCTGCTTCCATTGATTCTGCAGGTGTATGTGGACGGCACAACCACCATGTCCACGCACGAAAGGAAGGCCAGCATCAGGGAGTTCTACGGTAAATACAAACGCTCTCTAATCTAACCAACAACTGAAAACAACAGCAGACGTTCTCATTTTTCAATGTGTCCATTGTTTGTTTTCCTGTCCATAGCCGTGATATTCCCCTCCCTCATGCAACTGGAGCACGGGATCAGCGACTCCGACGACCGGAGGCAGAGGGCGGCGTGCTCCGAGCGGTACCGCAGGAGAGGCCACGACGAGCCGGAGGACGGCAAGAGGCCCGTCTCCGAGATCGACGCCGAGATCGAAGAGGAGTGCGGGATCTGCATGGAGCTCAACAGCAGGGTCGTGCTGCCCAACTGCAGCCACGACATGTGCATCAAGTGCTACCGTCAATGGTGAGTCGATCACCCCCTCGTGTAATTCTTCTGTTTTTCTGTTTTTCTGTTCACTTCACTTCAACCGGAGCAAACATGCTTGGTGGTCCTTGGTTTGATGCGAGCTTCAGAGGTAGCGTAGTCGATACTTCATGCTGGTGTTCTTATTAAGTGCTTCAGCAGTCGCCACCGGAGCCTCTTTATTCAGATGGCAATGCACTCTACTATGAGTAGTAATTAAGCTGGCGTGACCATCATTTATGGAAAATACTTATGCAGCAGCCTCTGCATCTGCATCTGCTTGCCAGTCTTGTCCTTGCTTCTCACAAGGCCTGACTTTCTTACTGTAATTAAGCATTAGAAATTTAGTACAAAGTTAGCCGTTCATCGAAAAAATTACAACTTAAGTTCACCGCGTACACATGACGTAAGTGAAATTTCCGAGGTTTTAAGCTGTAAAAATAAGTTGCACTCAGGTTCTGCTAGAATGGTTGCCGCAGAGCTTTCAAACTCCGCTGCCAAGCACACGATTTTACGTTACATGTCTACGTTAGCAGAATGACCACATGGGACTCCTTATCAGCTAGACGGAGAAGGAATGCTCACAAATTTTATGTTCTTACCAATTTATGCCTTGAGTGCATGAGCAGAGGAGCCTTCTCTGCAAATGAAAAATCACATTTCACTCAACTGCCTGCTGCCAAACGACTGCTCTGGTTACTCAATGAACCGTGTGTGTACCCTGGTTGCAGGCGCTCAAGATCTCAATCCTGCCCCTTCTGCCGGGACAGCCTCAAGAGAGTGAACTCCGGCGACCTGTGGATGCTCACCGACCACCGCGACGTGGTCGACATGGCGACGGTGACCAGAGAGAACATCAGGCGCCTGTTCGGGTACATCGAGAAGCTGCCCCTCGTCACGCTCGACAACATCTTCGATGCCTATGATTCCCATGTAAAATAACTTTGAGCCGCTGACGATGACTTTGCTCAAGCCTGTTCTTCTTTCTGGGAGCGTGTTGACGCATGGCTTTGTTGTTGTTGTTGTTGTTGGTTCATGCAGAGGATGTTCCTTGTCCTGGGATGTGGCTGACCATGGATGGATGGAGCAGCTTGGCAGAGCGACCCTGTGTCCTCAGGCTTTGTAAAAATGTTCAGGGGAAAGTCAGAATAACAATAATATGTTATGCAGTAGAGTAATGCTTTTGTACAGATTTGTAATCTAGATGGGGACAGACGTATAGTGCGTGTACTACCTCCGTTGCGAATTATAAGATGTTTTGGATGTTTTAATATGGACTACATACGGACGCGCGTGCGTGCGTGCGGCCCTGAACATTTTACCATCTTATTCTAACCTCTTCTGGTGATTCAGTTAAACAGGTTGCTTAAGATGCTTGCCTACAGATTTACCCTTGAGGATAACAAGTAAGCTTATCAGTGGAGTTCTTTTTTTTTTTGTTGTTGTTCTTTTGAAGAAGTTTTGTCAGTACTACATTCTACATAGGTACAGTACATACCACAGTGCACTGCTGGTAGAGCGTAGCGAGTAAAGCAAGTACCTGTGCTGTACATACGGACGATCGGTACAGACTTTATACAGTACAAAAATAGGTACATACGATTGGTACAGACTTTACGGTACACCTCGTGATTTAATAACGTGGTGGACGATGGAGTTTAGGGACCAAGCATGGCTTAGCAGCGACCAGGATCCTCTACCGTACGGTAGGATGCCGTTCGACCACTGACATATGGGGCCGTTAGGAACCTGGCCCACATGTCAGTGACACAACGGTATGCACTGCACGTCAAAGTTGCTGCTTCCGCTTAGCAGGTGAGTACGTGCAACCGGTGGGCCATAAATTGCAGAGCGTACTACCATACCATCAGATCTGGGTAACAACACAATACAATCTCAATCCAGACAACATGAATATGAAAAGTTCATCCAATCGTCAAGACCCCTGCACACAAGAAAAACTACTGTGGAAATTTACGGGCAAATTTGCGAAAGTCATCTTCCGCTCGTGAGCTCATTTGATTTGATGAGCTCACGATGAACCATAAAATCCGAAAAATGGGGACGGGTTTGAAAAATTCTGAAATTCGTGTGTGACGAACTTTACGAATCATTTGAGTGCTTGCAAAATTTTATCATGAAATGACATTCTTGAAAGTCATGGCAAAAAAAATCAGCACTCCAAAATGCTTTCGAAAATAAGTAAATAGCACTTTTGGATCATCGATTTTGTTTTTTGCCATGACTTCCACGCATGTCATTCCTTGATGGAATTTTGCAAGCAATCAAGACATTTATCAATGTTTGCCCCTCAAAACAATCATTATTTTTTTTTGCTTTTTACTGTTCATCCGAGCTCAGAAACACCACGTCCGGGAAATTTTTTGCATTCCTAATTTTATGAGGGGGAAAATCACATGAGCAGAAACTGCATGGCATTGAACAACCAAGATGTTTTTTTTTAATCTTCACTGTTGCAAAAATATGGGTTATAAGAAAAAAAAAGCTATATGACCCATCCTCAAGTATGGTGAGATATTGAACAACCAAGTATGCTGATCTCAGTCAGGTGCAGCGACATGACATGGCCAATTAATTAATTAAGAAGGCTCTGTTTTGTAAGGATTTCCTACTAGTCTCTGGTGCAAACCAATTCTCCTTGGTCGTATACAACGGTGAACTAGCATAGCAGAGCGCAAGGAGCAATATAGCAGCACAGAGCTAAAGGGCATTCCACAGAGGAGAAATTACCAGACAGAGCAGAGCAAGAAGCATTGTAGCAGCAGAAAGCAAAACTGCATCCATTCAGATCATATCATATAATGGTTCAGCTACTAGATGAAGAGCAAAATAACCGATGTTCTCCTCGACCATATCGGCCAGGCTAGTGATCAATCACATGAACATACTCTACCACTACTACGCACGACACGATACATAAATCCTGCAACAGGAAGCAAAATTTTGCTACTGGATCAACATCCACCGTCTTCTTCGGACTCAGACACAAGAACGAAACCGCCAAAAACATGAAACAGAACAAAGAGGAGTAGTACTGCAACTGAATCATAGTCTGACACCGTCGATGGTTGGCTGTCGTGAGGAGGGTGCATTGCTGCAGTTGCTGGTAGGATTTTGGTGTTGCTATGTTCTTGCCGCAGATGATGATATATGTAGATGGGTGAGGTTTTGGACTCGAGATATTGCTGGGAGATCACATTTGCCGTCGCATTCCAAACAATTCGTGAGCCGTTTAGCTGGTTTAGTGGACATTTGCCTTGCTGATCAACTGTTTGGTATACCCAGTTCTGTATAATTGTTTTGTGCCTGGAACTCCGATCGATTCCTTATTCATTGTTGCCGACCCTTACATCATCTCCTTCTCAGGTTCTTATTGATGAATGGTCAATACCATTGGCCCCAAGGGAAGATCTTCAGACAGAGATGACATTTTTAATCTAAATTAAGTGAAAGTGTCCGCAAAGCAGAAAATGGCTGCCATCATGTTATGTACTTGCAGCGGGGACCAATCCAAGTTTGAAGAGATGCCTCGATCGCCAGAATCTCTTGCAACACGGGATTTCTCAGCAAATGGTTCTTCGAGGACAGGAAATCGAGAAGCGACGCCTGATGATAGCCACGTAAATGAAGTGGAATCAGACCTTAGAGAGATAAATTATGAGGTTTGGGTTTGGCTGAACCCCTCTCTCTTCAAAGAGAATAGTAGTAGTTTCTTTTGCTGATTTGCTCACTAGTAAGGTTTATTTGATTGTATATCAGGAGGCCCGATTTGCTGGGAAGACTGGAATATCAGAGGGGAAATTTTGATGCAGCATTGCAAGTTCTTCAGGGAATTGATATAAGAAACCTGAAACTGCAAATGACCAATGCTATTACTGAAAGTGAAAGTGCCAACTAGAGTTTCAGTTTCTCCGCGCTCTTCAAGAAGGAAAGCCTCACAAGTGAATGGGATGGTAATGCATATGTCGATGCATTCAGTGAGTCTGCTTCTGGAAGAGTTGCACATCAAGTCTGAATTTTACTTTGACTTATTGTATACTGAGATGACAGATGCTGCAGAAGAATGCAAAACCATCATAGACATTGTAGAGTCTGCATGGCTGAATGGTGTTCCATAAGGTACTTCTGAAGAGTGTAAGCTGAGAGAGATGTTCCACTCGGCACTTCCTAAGCTATGGATGAGAAGTGGTTGTTTTGAGGAGGCCTTTATTGCATATAGGAGAGCTCTTGTAAGGCCATGGAATTTAGATTCCCAAAGGTCCTCCAACTTACAAAAAGAAAGGGCAGTGACTCTACTGTACTGTGGTGTTGAGGTGAAGTTTCCTCAAGAATTCAATCAGCAACAGAATCTGGTAACCTCGGAAAACAACATTGAGGAAGAAGAAATTTTGTTGCTGCTCGTACTTATAAGAAAGCTAGACCTCCGAGAAATAAAGTGGGATCCTGACCTTGTGAATCATTTGATTTGATGTATGCACTGTCATTATCTGGGCAGTTGAAGTCTTGGCCAACCATCTAGAAACGTTGTTGCCTGGAACCTATAGCAGATCAGAAATGTGGTATATTCCCGCACTTTGCTCCAGTGCAACTGGCATGGACGATAGTGCCTTGAACATTATAAGGAATGGTTTTCGTGTATTAGAAAGGAAGGGAAAACCTCATGTTCCATCTCTTCTTTTAGGGGCCCAACAAACTATGCTGTAAGAATCCAAAGCATGCTTCTGAAGGAATAAAATTGGCAAATAAAGCCATGAAGTCTTTCAGAAGTCATGATAAACATTTTATGAGCGTTGTAAACCATTTTCTTGGTGTTTGTTATGGACCTTTTGCTAGGTCCTCCACTTCTCACACAGAAAAGTTGAGATTACAGGAGGAAGCACTGAGGCTTTTGCAGGAGGCTGCTGCAATGGCCAAGTGTAATCCTGAAATAATGTATAGCCTTGCTTGGGAAAATGCGATGCAGCGCAAACTCAATGCAGCTGTTGAAAATGCAACAGAATGTCTTGAAATGGTGATGGGTGGTTCAGTTAGTGCCTGGAAGTTATTAAATCTTGTATTATCTGCACAGCAGAATTTACAAGAAGCTGAAGCAGTAGCGGATATTGCAATAGATGAAGCTGAGAAAGATGATCAGTTGGATATTTTGAGGCTGAAAGCAAAAATTAAGGCTTCCCGTGGACAATTCAAGCCTGCAGTGGAATCTTTTCGGGTTTTGCTTGTGACCATTCAAGCAAAGAAGGAAGTCTGGAAATCAACCACTTGTAGTGAGGTACAACCCCTTCTCTTCTTTATTAGACTCCAATGAAAATATCATTGTTCTTCTTCGCTCATTATCTACTTGGTCTTGAAAGGTTAAATCCCTACAGAAGTTAGAGATGGACGCATGGTTAGATTTGGCGTCAATATACACAAAGCTTGAGGCATGGCATGACTCAAACATCTGCCTTGACAAAGCCAGATCCATCGATTTCTTTTATCCCAAGTATTGGCACGTCAGAGGTAACTATTCGCAACTACCTGACCTGATTCTGCTAATATATTCAGTTATGCTTTCTTTTTACCAAACAAATAAGGAACTCAAAATAAATTATTGTAATTTTTTGCCAAGTGTTGTGATTGTCTTTGGCTGCATTTGCTTCAGTTTTCATGTCCTCTGGACATCAAGAAAATGGGGTTGTCCCTGAAACTTAATAATACAGTACTCCTATACCGGTGCTTCTGGATTGATATCTAAATGAATATCCAAGAGGTTGCTTCTGTTAGTTTTTGACTATTAAAGTTCATTCGATGGTTCGATGTTTCAAACTGCTAATGCATTCAGCACCTTTGCAGGTCTTCAGTTGGAGGGTCAATCCTTGCACCAAGAAGCCCTTATGGCGTTTTCATTCGCCCTTTCGATCAATCCAGATTACGTCCCAAGCATGGTTTCTATGGCAGGAATTCTACGAAATCTAGGAGGGAACTCGTTATCAATCGCAAGAACTTTCTTGCGCAACGCCCTCCGTTTAGAGCCTACAAGCCATCGAGCCTGGCTGGATCTTGGATTTGTCCTGAAATCTCAAGGATCACTGCTCGAGGCTACGGACTGCTTCCAGGCAGCATACGAGCTCAGAGAATTGTCACCGATTCAGGACTTCTCCGAGCAGCTTCCCATCATGCTGCATTAGGAACCCATACTAAAAGATCTGTTTTTCATGTAGAAATTGCATCATCTTTTGTTGTTTTCAGTCTTTACTACTTGCAAGGGTAGTAGGAAGCAGAAGCATGTGATTTTGTGAATGTATATTGGTTCGGTTTTGCTCGTGTTGCATCGTTGAGTGTACTTCGCTGGACATCCTTAACCATTTTGTTCGCTCTTGGAAATAGCAAAATTATGTGCATCTCCTGTGTTTGTACAGCAATTGGAGGTACAACTACAAAGTGCATGACCAGAGAGCTGGGAGAAATGCTTGATCCCCGAATCATGCTGAAAGTGCAAGTTCTCAGTGGACTCGCGTCTGGAACATGCAAAGCGTCAAATAGTATGTTTCAGATGTCCTTGTGGAGGTTAGCCCAGAATAGCTTACGGTTGAGATGCAATGTCCTTGATGCGATGTACTTCAGGAAAGCAAGTTTTCCAGAGTGTTGAAGTAGATGAAAACACAACAGCCTCAGTTTTGATGTGTATCTGGTGGCTGGCAAGAAATTGAGTAAATGCTTGGGAGAATGCGGAGTAGAGAGATGTGCAAGTGTGAGGTCTTGGTGTTTTTTATCATATCTTATTCAATCATCATGCGTTCGCTCTTAAACCACATATTCATAATCAGTCATCTTTTTGTTAGATTCCCTACTTTTGGTGCAAGTGCAAAACCAACGCAAGGCACCAAACGTTCTGACGCGTGGTTTTTGATTCTCCACTTCTAATGACATCATGATCGCACGACACTGTACTTATTAATGACATATAATCCGAGGGAGAGGGAAAGGAGGAGGTGGAAGTTAATAATTTCTATGTTAATCTTTACACTTCGCAAGGTAACCTTGATAAAAATGCAGTTTTGGACTATGTTCCACAGAAGGTGACAGGGCTGATGAATCAAAGGTTGTGCAGACCGTTTGAAGCAATTGAAAGTTGAAAAAGCCCTGTTCGCTATGAAACCTTCTAAAGCGCCGGGTGTTGATGTAACGCAGGATTCTATCAGAAGCACTGGCAGCTTATTAGAGAGGATGTGACGGAGGCAGTCCTGGGGTTTTTGAGGGGCGGCCATATGCCAGAGGTGATTAATAAGACGATTATTGTGCTTATACCGAAAGTGAAGAACCCCCAAGAAATATCACAGTATAGGCCGATATCTTTGTGCAATGTCATTTACAAGCTATGCTCCAAAGTCTTGGCAAATAGGAACTGTCATTAAGTGAGGATTAGTAAGGTGATATAGACTACTTAACTACCTCTGCTCCCCGCTGCTGCTGCCACCTTTGGATTTGCTGCTGCTGCCGCCATATTGGGAACCCTGACGGCCTGCCGACTCAATGTGGTGCTTGCTGGTCTTGAAGCAGCTCGTCGTAGTGCCTCTTCACCTCCTCGGCCGTCTTTCCACCACCCACTGCCCGCGCCACGTTCTGCCAGCGGTCCGTCGTGTCTTTGTCGTATGTCGCCAGCGCCCTCTCGAACAGCTTGTTCTGCTTCGTCGTCCATGATGAACTCATGGTTAGATTTCTCTCAATATATGTTCAAGGAAAAGCTTAAGGTGTTCTGTAATGGCTGCAACTGCTACTACTTTAGCTATAAGGTCACTTCACTGGCTAGCTTGGCTTGTGTTTGTATGCAAGAAGAGCGAGGGACAATGCCCAAATGGGAAGCTTGACTGCACTCTGACCTTCAAATAAGGTGCTACTACTAATATTAGTAATCCTCATAGGCTAAATATACCTGAAAGACTACTTGAAGAATACAAAACAAGGCACTAGGCAGCCCTCCCGGCGAGCATTTCTTTGCCCTTCAGCCCATAGCCATGTCCTGAATGAGTGATATCACCAGCTTGCATTGAAGAATACTTTGCATAACAAAAAGGTGCGGGGCATTTTCACGTACACTGATTGAATGTCTGTTGGAGACATGGTGCACAATATGCACCATCAGCTGCAGCTCAATACCACGAATTATCTGTAACTTGTGCATGTCTGCTTCGTCTTTCTTGATCGGTTCCTTGTGTTGCATACAATGAAGTGGTGTCATGTGATGCTGGGCATAATCTCTGAAAACTCCTGACTGGTTCGGTGTGGTTTTGTTTATTCAACACCAATTGCCTTAGCTTTCTTTTTCTGAAGGAGACAGAGAAGAGAGTAGCTAGATTTCTTTTTCTATTTTGATTTACAAATGGTCCGGTTTTATTTCAAAATGGTCCGTACTTTTCGATCTTTGGGCTTATTAAGCTTAAGAATCTTACTTAATAGGAGAAAATAGCCTCCTAAACATATGGCTAGCAACTGGTTCACCAGGAGTACGCAAGAAAGGCAAAAGCACTACCAATTATTGATTTAGGAATGGGAATGGGCTAGAACCCTGGGTTCTTCCTTATATAATTAATGGTCTTTTCATTCTAATACTCTATCCGAGAGTTCTCAGTATTTAGCAAAGTTGTTCCTATCTAACGGATAAAAACTGGATCAAATGACAAAGACATTGTTTGTGGAGAAAGAGGTGGCTTTTCCCGGATGAAATGAAACATTTGATTTGTGTAACAGGAGAAAGATTTCCCACTCCTTAGCCATAAAGATATGTGGCCATGAAAAAGGGAGGGGATTCAGTGGAACAGGATTGGCCGGGCGGTAGAGTCGTGGAAACACTTGTTGATTCCTATTTTGGACCCTAGCTCCATGGAACAATATGCTACTGCGGAAACATGGAAGAATTGCAATCTTAGATCAAAACACTATGTGTGGAAAGCTTGATAAGGGTCAGTTACTTGTACATTTGATTAGTATGAGCCACTCACATCGTTTTTTAAGGATAGGTGGGAGTAGGACCCTACAATAAAGAGCAGATAGCCCACATGAATCATGGGAATAACAACACGAGGCCTTTGACGAGTAAAGGAGAAATGCAAGATTTGGATCCGCGATTTCAACAAGTAGTTCGTGCTTCATCGGCAGGGGAGACTATAGGCCATGAAAACCCACCCTTGGTATCTCCACCTGTGGATTGAGAGTCAAAAAGTGTGAATTTCGTATGTCCCGCTGGCACACGATTTCGATTACTTTTCTTGTTTCCCGTTTCGGAGATCCGATAATGGAATGCTAAATCGATATCTGGGGTCGAGCCAGGGTACTTATCCTCCCGTCTATAAATCAATGACCAATAAAAGACCAAAGCGGTGATAAATCAAGGGGCGGACAGGAGCAGCATCGTAGCTAGGAACAGGTGCTGCACCGTAGCTAGTAGGAAGAAGTACAGCATAGCTACATTCCCCATAGGGTTGGCGCCCCTCTTCTCCAATACAAATTGAATCATAGCAAGGGCTAAGCTATCTTAAAACCTACTATCAATCTGTTTATAGAACTCAATACTACTATCCATGAGATCATCATAACAAAAACTAGAATTGCCCAGCGAAATAGGAATAGAAAGAAATCCAGGGTAACTTGTATCATGAGATGGGTCCATTCCAATTGGAATTCCGTACGGCTACAACTCTTTTTAAACGAGTCGAAGTCCAGTCTTGTCACTTTCCCATCATCCCTTTTCAAAAGAAACTATGTGATAGAAGCCCACATGCCCACTCTTCTATCCCCCCTCTACCCTACAGGTATAGGGTATAGGGGGCCTAGAGATCTCCATGAACAGAGATCACTACACAAAAACTGCTTATGTTTCCAAAGTGAAGGGATTAGGCTTAGAAAGAAGCCCCGCTTTAGTTGAAAAAACAGCTAAAGCAATTGTTGTCCCCGTCCCCACACCTATCTCTATGAAACTTCCTTCATAGTTAGGAGAGGTTTTTTGTCTCTTTTACCGCAGGAAGTTCTCCAAAAGTATGAAAGGCGGGAGGGCTTTGTACCAACCATTCTAGTGTGGTTGGATTCTGTTCAAGAGCCCAAGGACTTTCCGCACATTTTTTGTTCTTTCCACTGCTTGAAGTGATTGCGACAACTACGAAGAAACGACGAATCCCAACTACGGATATATAAGAACCGAAACTGCTCAGAGCATTCCATCCGGCGTAAGCATCTGGATAATCTGGAATACGACGCGGCATACCCGAAAGCCCTAAGAAATGCATGGGAAAGAAGGTCAGATTAACCCCGAAAAAAGTGATCCAAAAATGGATTTGGCCTAAAGTTTCAGGATATGTCCGACCAAAGATTTTACCCACCCAATAGTAAAATCCAGCAAATAAAGCAAAAACGGCTCCCATAGAAAGTACATAATGGAAATGTGCAACCACATAATAAGTATCATGTAGAGCAATGTCTAGCCCAGAGTTTGCTAGAACTATTCCAGTGAGCCCTCCTATGGTGAACAAAAAGATGAACCCTACAGCAAATAACATGGGTGTTTTGTATTGTATCGAACCTCCCCACATGGTAGCGATCCAACTAAAGATTTTGATTCCTGTGGGCACAGCTATGATCATGGTAGCTGCGGTGAAGTAGGCACGCGTATCAACGTCTAAGCCCACAGTAAACATATGATGAGCCCAAACTAGAAATCCAAGAACACCTATACTTATCATGGCATAAACCATGCCTAGATACCCGAAGACCGGTTTTCTTGAAAAGGTCGATACGATATGACTAATAATACCAAATCCAGGCAGAATGAGAATATACACCTCTGGATGACCGAAGAACCAAAAGAGATGCTGGTATAATATTGGGTCTCCCCCTCCTGCAGGATCAAAAAAGGTTGTATTAAAGTTTCGATCGGTTAATAACATTGTAATTGCCCCCGCCAGTACCGGAAGTGATAATAAAAGTAGGAATGCTGTCACTAGAACGGACCACACAAAAAGTGGTAATCTATGCATAGTCATTCCAGGTCCACGCATGTTGAAGATAGTTGTTATAAAATTGATAGAACCTAAAATTGATGAAATACCTGATAGATGAAGACTAAAAATTGCTAAATCAACTGCTCCTCCAGAATGGCTGGTAATACCACTTAAGGGCGGATAGACTGTCCACCCAGTGCCGCTGCCCACTTCTACTAAGGCTGAGCTTAATAGGAGCAAGAGACTTGGTGGCAACAACCAGAATGATATATTATTTAATCGTGGAAATGCCATGTCAGGTGCACCTATCAGAATCGGAACAAACCAATTACCAAATCCACCTATCATCGCCGGCATAACCATAAAAAAGATCATTAAAAAAGCGTGAGCCGTTATTAAAACATTATAAAGTTGATGATTCCCACCAAGAATTTGATCGCCGGGTCGGGCTAATTCCATACGAATCAGTACGGAGAAGCATGTGCCCATCACTCCTGCAATGGCACCGAAGATGAAATAGAGAGTCCCAATATCCTTGTGGTTAGTAGAGAAGAGCCATCGAACCAGATTTGTCATTTGCTGTTTTTTAGAAATGAAAACTTTCCTTATCAAAGAGGGGCCCGGGGGCTGGAAGAGAAAAGAATCAGAATTACTGAGCTACCCCGCTCTTTTTTTTTCTAATTCCCTTCTAAGATCCTCCGACTTAAACAAGTCGAGAGCATGCTCGTGCTCAGCCCTTTCGAGACTTGCCTTGCTCTTGGGGATTTCTTCCCACCGGATCCGCTGTTCCACTTCCAGGCACCTCCTTGCGGAGCTTTCCGCCTCAAGGAAATCCCGGTTGTGGGAAACAGCATTTTCAAAGAAAACTGATCCTCCCTCATTCTCCCGCAGATCTTGATAAGACGCTTGGAGAACAGTGAAAGAATCAGTTGCGTGAATATGGTCCAGATAGGAACGAAGCGCTTCATCGACCAAGTAGGGCTCGATCGGTAGATAAGGCCCTACTCTTTGATAAAGCGCCACAAATTCCTGAATGACATCTTGTCGCATACTGGAGAGCTTTTCTTCCATTAGGAAGAGCTTAAGCCGTCCAGGTATGTCTTCCAGGGGGGTATTGTGATTAAGCTCGTTCTGAATGAACGTAACCCACCCCGGATCCTGCTCGTAAAGGCTCAGATAGAAGTTTAGTCCTGCTAAATGAGCTAGAGCCTGGGGGTTTTGAATCTCCGGCGGGAGAGTGATAAGAAAGGAGGAGCCGACGAAGCACGAACTAAAAAGATTAAAAATAGGTATTAGGCATAATATAAAACGACAAAGGAATATAAATATAAAAATAGAAAGTAATATCAAATTATATATTAAGGGAAACTTAATACATAAGAAAAAATATAAAGTACTAAAGTGGTTAGTAGAGAAGAGCCATCGAACCAGATTTGTCATTTGCTTTTCGTTTTGAAAACTTTACTTATCAGAGAGGGGCCCAGGGGGCTGGAAGAGAAGAACCTTAATACTAAACGCTGGAAGAGAAGAACCTTAATACTAAACCAAGTTTCGAGAACTTCTTGGTGACTTGATTGGTTCCCTTCCCCCAATTTGCAAAGGATGATTCCCGTGAAGGTGATCTCGATCACCATTCTATGATATTTCTGGATGCTTTTGAGAAGCTTTTCCTTTTACCTAATGCCGGCTACCGACAACTTACTTCATGCTATTACTAACACTTATGACTGAGCCGCACTTGCTTTCCAAAAGAAATTGAAACTATCATGCCTGAGACTAGCCAATAGAAGAAAGAGCCACAAGCAAGCCATAGCAGCATCCTTTTTCTTCGCTTTCTTCAACAATGCGAATCTACCTCACTCCTCATCATAACTCAAATACAAATTCGAGTTCCAAATTGATATTTCCTCACGTAAGCAATAAAATGTGAAACCAATATTCATCATGAAACTTCAGACACTGATGATTGTGAGGTTCTGGAAGAGAGACGACGTAGGCTGATTCAAAGTAAACAGAAAACCACCCCTTAAACTCATTTGCTCAACATTCTTTCCACAGCAACTAGAAAAGTGGAGAAAATCCAATAAGGGGAGGTCCCGGTGAATACAAATCAATTGGAAACCGAACCCCGCATTCATGTCTCTAACAAGGCTGTCTAAGCTAAGCGGCCATGGACCCATGGACCCGGGGAATCTGAACCATTAGGTAGAGTTTCAGCTGAAAGAAAACCAGGTCAATCTTCCGATCGCGAGTCTTTACAAGCTTGAAACAACTTAAGCACAGGCGGGAGTCGCCCCTTTTAAAGTAAGTATTTATGCGGCGCTGAACTAACGAGCGGATACCTAACCTTCGAAGGAGAAGAAAAGACGGATGTATCTTTCATTCATATCGATCAGATGTGCTTTGCTCAGGACTCCCATTTTACCATTGCTTAAGCCATATTACATAAAGCATAGTGAGTGATACGCAATGCTGGTACCACCATGTTTTTTTCCTCACTCTGTGTAGCCACACTCGTTTGTCCATTTCTACTTATTATTTATGTGAAATAGTATAGTATCCGTTGGTTGTAGAAGCACTGGCGTTCAGGGATTGCAAAATCCATAATATCAAGAAGCGGTAGGAACCTGGCTAACTTCGATGCGGATAACGCGCTGTAGAAGAAAGTGGATCAACCAAAGTAGACCTTGATCGAAAGGCACCACAAGGCGAACCAATAGAGTTTGGTGTAAGCGGTGAAGCAGAATAGGAATTGGAACTGCTTGAACTAGAAAGGGCTTCCGCTACCGCGCTACCTCGGGAGCTCCGGAAACGGTATACTCGCTTCACTCATCTGTAATGGTATCCTCGAAAGCTAGCTAAAGTGGGTTCTAGACAAAGTTCTCCTAAGCAGGGCGGAAGGAAAAACAAGAGCAGTATAGCTCTACATTACGCTTCGGGGGCCTCGTCTTACTCACTCACCTTCTACTAATCGGACCGTGACAAAACAACCAGCCCAGCAATAGGCAAGGACTGGCTGAAATCCCTTTCTGGATCCAGTCTATCCGTATCTGCTGTCCCTTCCGCTTTCTGTGTTGATGGAGCTCGGTCAGATAGTTCCGGTATTGCGAAGGAGGGCAACGCATTGGGATCGTCCAATCCCTTCTGATCGGTTGTCATATTGAATTGCAAATTCTCGTATAGTAAGAGTTCCTTCGGTTTCCTACCTAGCACATTCTCTGTTGTCTACGCCAATATTTGACCTGCGAGTAGAGTGTGGCTGGCTACATACGGGGGAACTCAACCTACCTTTCGAAGGGTAGACCTTTACAGATGAGTGAAACGAGGATTTAGGTATATAAGGAGACGACCCGCCAAGCGAGCCAGCCTGATACCGACTTTCATTGATAGGCCATGAAACATAGAGAATGGGAACTTGTTCGCACGTACCTCGACCGCAGGTCTGAGAATGACGAGTGTGCTTTCGCCCACAGCTTCTGTTGCTTAACCGGCTCGTGGTGTTTATGGTCCTGACCCGGTACAGCCGCTAAGCTCATTTTTCATTTCCAAGTGTTGTTACTAGCCTCGAGAGAGATGTTTCACAGGATTCACCTGCAACTGATAAACCAGGGGGATAATACCGAAACAGTCCTTTTTTTTTCTGATCATAGAGGAGCCGTATGAAGCTAAGGTTTCATGTACGGTTTTGCAATAGCGGTGGGAGCTTTGATGTTATTATCGACTATGATTATCTAACAGTTCAAGTACAGTTGATATAGTTGAAGCACAGCCAAAATATGGTTTTTTTTGATGGAATCTTTGGCGTCAGCCTATAGGCTTTCTAGTTTTTAGAATTTCTTCTTTGGCCGAATGTGAAAGATTACCCAGAGGGGGAATTAGTTGCAGGTTATCAAACCGAATATTCCGGTATCAAATATGGTTTCTTTTTTCTTGTTTCTTACTTATCCTTATTAGTTTCCTCTTTATTTGTAACAGTTCTTTACTTAGGCGGGTGGAATTTCTCTATTCCCTACATATCCACGATTCTCCCAGTGTAGGAATCACACTAGTTATCTTGACCTTGATTCGGTCAAGCAGTTTTTCCTTACTATACTCCAGTACGAACAGGAAAAGAATCTGTGTACTCAACGGTGCATTAGTAATTATCTGGGATTTCTTTTGCTCTTTAAAGCAAAACGGTGTCTTGACTCTCAAGAATAGTGCGTGTTAATATCCATGTAGATAAAGATAGAGATAGCAACGAACTGGATGCATAGTAAAACTCAAAACTTGTGACTTGTTCTCGTAGGCTAACTAACCAAATCATAGGATCTAACACGAGACCGGATAAACACCGCGCCCCCGCCGCGTCTATCTATATAAGCTAATCCCTCGACCTCAACCGACTCCCAAATCTCAATTGCTTTGGCTCTCTCTCTCCCTCCCTTTCGCCGCGTGCGCCGTCCAATCCAAACCAATCCCAAGTCCCCACCCGCTCGCGGCGAGCAAAGCAAGATGATTTCCCCGGACGCGGCCCGCAACGTCGTCGGCAATGTCATCTCCTTCGGCCTCTTCCTCTCCCCTGTGTAAGCCGCCGCCGCCATCCCCCTCGTCCGCTTGTCTAGTCTACTCTCTATGGAAGGTGGTTGGTAATTAGGGTTTGATTCTGATGAGGGGGCGCTTGCTTTTTGCTTGTACATGTGCAGGCCGACGTTCTGGCGGATCATCAAGAACAAGGACGTGGAGGAGTTCAAGTCGGACCCGTACCTAGCGACGCTGCTCAACTGCATGCTCTGGGTGTTCTACGGCATCCTCTGCGTCATATTCGGCTCGGCAATGTACGCCTCCCCGCTCACCATCATGGTACGTACCCATCGATCCCGCTCTTGATCCACGTGCATAGATGTCTTTTTAGATCTATATTGGTAGATGTTAGTGATATTGTTGGGGAATAGGCGTGCGTTCCCCTTCGGTTGGTGGCGGCGGTGATGTTGTTGGTGTTGTGTGGATGAGGGTTTCATAGGTTAAGTTGTCGTGCATGGTCACTTACTGCTGGGTCAGTCAAGGATTTTTTGGACCCAGCTGTCAGTGACACGTTGCCTTTGCAGTTCAGAATGGATTGGTGATTCAGGGGTTCTACTGTTTAAGATTAAAAAAGCCGATATTAATTCTTCTGGAACTTCTATTTAAAAACAGATTAGCCATATTCATCTTCTCCAGTCTCCAGGTTCTTTTCTGATTACTGATTAATGATGGGTTGCCATCATCTTTCAAATCTGTTGCATGATCTAGACACAGTGATCTGTGAAGGATCTTGCAGCTTACTCAGGGCAAGTGACTCATCAGGTTATAGTTGAGGCATTCATTATGTACCACTATTAGCATACCTTAGTTGCTGTTTGTTCTGGAAGCATGGATGCGGAAGCCAATTTTGGAACCAAATCCATCTCTAAAAGATGCATCAATGGTCCTGTTTTAACCATCGTGTCAAATCTCTTCTTTCCCCCTTTTTACCAGTAAAAACCAACGTGCTACCTTTTGGGCTAAACTGTCATGGTGTTCGTGTGGCACATCCCAAGAACATGTTGCTCTATGTTCCGTCAAAAGGCCTCTTGTTCGTTTCTACCTAAAAAGATACCGTAGCCCCTACGTGTCCTCTGATTATCGATGCGGTATCCTTGGTTACTTGCAGTTGCATTCAATACAGGCAGTTCTGTTGTACAATTGATTAGCCAACCAAACTTGTTCTGTTGTTCTCGCCAAACTCGTTGGCTGTTGAGTGACGGGTCTGGAACGGGAGGAATATTTCATCTAATGAAATCTGCCATGTTCAGCTTCATCATAAACATATGTGTTCACCTAGGGGATGCAAGTTTCAGGTGTGCCAGATTTCGAATCATGTGTTCTTGGATGGAGATAGTACATGTGTCCCTGTACCAGTCTGTGCTTTTTGTGATCTTCCCTTGCCAACTCTGTGAGATGATCACGTTGAAACGGAAAAGGGATCCTGTATGTCGGTTTCTTCTCGTGGGTCATGTGGTCCAGGTGTAGAGTTCACCAATATTACCTGCGGAATTGATTTACATTTTACATAGAACATAGAATCAATCTTGTTAATTACCTATGTCTGTGTAATATATATATATATTTATTGAACGCTCGAGCTGTTGCATCCTGTGCTTGGAATTAATGAATATATATTTTTGCGGGGAGGAATTAATGTGTATTGTGGGTTGCGTGCAGGGTAAAGTGATCAAGACCAAGAGCGTCGAGTACATGCCCTTCTTCCTGTCGCTGGTGAGCTTCCTCAACGGCGTCTGCTGGACGTCCTACGCTCTCATCAAATTCGACCTCTACGTCACGGTCAGTAATATCTCCATCTTCAGGTTCCAACCAAATCTTATATAACTTGAGAGTGTCTCTCTAACCGTGCCGGCTCTTGTCTTCGTTCGTGCACTGCAGATCCCCAATGGCCTCGGTGCGCTGTTCGGCCTCGTCCTGTACGCCTGCTACTACAAGTCGACCCCCAAGAAGGAGAAGAACGTAAAGCTAAAATGTGATTGAAGGCCCGCCCGCTTCCTGGCTCCTTGACTGCAATAACAAGTGCTAGCTACAGTAAGAACAAGGGAATCTAGAGACCGAGACTGAAAGAAAAGGCTAGGCTACTTCTATTCGTTATTCGTTTCCCATATGATTTTCCATATTTTACCATAAAAAATAGGATGTTTTTAGCCATTTATTGTTAGTACTGAAATCAGGCATAAAGGATTTTACGGGGGGTAAAGAAGTTATTTCAACAACGTTCCTGTCATCAAATCCTGATTCAACAAAGCCATGCCAGCTGTGTTGGTCGTTCCTCCGATTCAAAGTTCTCTTGGATTCCAAAAAGCATCGCTACCCGCATACTGAAGTTGCTTAAATCTATTGAATTCCACCTCTGCACCTCTTTCTTGGGGCATAGGTGAACCTATAATTGATAGTAGAGCGTATGCTAAATCCCCAACCCTCATGATGCACTTCGTTTGATTCATTCCGCTTATCGTACCACTTAGAGCTTTCAAACCCTTTTCTTAGCGCTGCGGTAATATGTTGTTATTTAGAAATAGGAATGGTATGTTTAATAGCTCGCATATGTGTGTTTCAGATTCTATAGTACTAGGTTCTTCTGTTCGACGAGTTCTGATTTTCCTAGGTCTAATAATATGTTTACTGGTTCGTTTTCACCGGAGGAGGCAGCTAGAAATCCTGTTTTGTCAGTAGGTTGGCGTACAAGGAGGATAAAGGAAAGCCCGTTTGTAGTTCAATTCGTTAGAACCAAATGGCACGTTGAGAAACGAGAACTTCCACATGCCGAGCATCATTACCGTACTGGTGACTTCACCACCTGTTCAACTATTAGCTTTCTTGCCTTATCACAATCGAATGAATTGAGACAACCAGAGCAACTGGAACTACTACATCTGAGAGAGATGAGGAACCTAACCTACGGTGAAAGCCGAAAGCCTTACGCATTGCTTTAAGAATGGGTCTAGCGGGCGTATTGAATCAGTTACCCCTATCTCTTCACTTTCTTAATTATGACAGTCAAGTTGAATCGATTTTACGGGGTTTCTTACCCGTTTTTCCAGTCTCAGTAAAGTGCCATCAATTGGATGAAAGAATCCCGCCCTCTAGTCGAGTGTGAAGGGAGGAGAAGAGGGAAGATGGTTATTCTTTTTCTTCTAGGCAAGGAATGGGTAAACGCAGCCCTGTAAGGAGTAGGTAGCTCTCAGCCCTTCCCGGTATGTATTCATTGGTTGCTGTAAGCCCTACTTTCGATCAATAAGTAATACGCGAAGTCGCTAGCTCCACGTGCCATGCGCATCCTTCTCTTAACCTTTCAATCGAGAGTCATCAACGCTTGCCTTGCTTTGCTTGCCCAGTCTATTAGTATGGCATCCCTTCTCCTTAGTCCTCTTTGGCCCGTGTGCCGGCGCGCATCCAGCTTTAGCAGGAGATAGGAGTGTTTGTTCCGCTAAGGAAAGGAAGGTATTCGTCGTAGGCGCAGAAGGTATTCGTCGTAGGATTGAGCTGAGCCAGGTATGTCACATCACATAGCTTGCAAGCCCAGGTGATTTCTGCATTACCAATCGAGCCGAGGAACCAACTTAGTAAAGAATAACCTACTTTACTTGTTTCGTTATGCTATAGCCACCTAATAAAGGGAAGATTCCTATCATCAGAAGAAGAAGTTGGCAATCTACTAATCAAGATCGACCAAAATGGATAGTTCCATTAACTATATGGCATTTCTAGCCCGAAAAGTATGAGGTACACATAGGTAGGGAGCATCATCGTACTCAATCCTGCTTAGGTAGAGCAAGACAAATGGATCTATCATTCTGCAAGAAGTGACTCGTTTCCTTTTCTGGCTAAGAAGAGGGGAGGTCCCGTCGACCAAGAATAATACCTTCTCCGTATCAACGAATTTTCTCCGTTCTTATTTTGACCTGTTGTATTATTTCCTAGGAGGAATACAATGCTCTTCCGTTCTTTCCAATGACAAACAGGAAGTCAGGTTGAAAATGTCATTCCGTGTTGGTAACTTAATTTGGGTCTGGGAGGCCGAAGCTACCGATCAAGCTCCATTTTTTAGATTTTATAGCCCAGCCCTCTTTCTAACAATTCATCATTGATTTCCCCGATATTTGCCTCGGAAAGGGGAAACAAGATATCGATTGAATTTACCCGCACCATCACCACTTTTGAAAGAGAAAATAAGTGTTCAGCTGACCCAAATTCCGATCGAAAAAACAAAAACTTATGGATTGAATGATTTCGACAAGCGAAATCGACTCGGAACCAAGGGGAACAAGACGAGATTCCGTGTTCACTTATCGATTCCAAAATGAATCGAATTCGTGAACTTTATAACGATATTACTCCTCTTCCTTACGGCTCCCCTGTGCCTAGTGATTTCTCGTGCTCGATTCATCCCATTCTAGTATATCTACTCGGCTATCCTTAGAAAAGTCAAAAGATAAGGAGCTCAACCTGTGGAAATCCTACTACCATCGGCTGTCACATTCGTTCCCACTTACCGCAGGGATGGATCAAGTAACTGGTGATTCTTTTCAAGGTCAGATGCTTTTTGGGCTTATTTTCTAAAAAATATTCATTTTGATCGAAAAAACCCGGGGTTAGGCGAATGCGCGGGTACTCTTGATCTGGCTGCTCCATGTAAATTTCCTCATCCAACTCCCCATTAAGGAAAGCCGTCTGCCCATCTGATGAACGAGAAGACCGTGCGAGGCAGCCCGTGATAGTAGTACTCGAATGGTGGTAAATCTAGCCACAGGTGAGTAAGTATCAAAGAAATGCCTACTTTTGCTGCTATGCGGATGGAGGACTTTTGGGCCTGGCATTACGAGAAATCGGGACAGTTCTCTGTCCGTTCTGCTTACCGGATGTTGATAAAAACGAAGCAGCGACGGGGTACCCGCGGATCCACTATGCAATAGACCACTCGGGTAGTGTTGCCATAGGCGACACGCAGAGCCCGCACTGTCAGATGGGAGAGCGCCAACGGCCTTTGGACGATGTCAGGAACGGGGGACCTTGAAGGATCAGGAAGAGAAACATCTGAGCCACCGTCAGACTCATCACCGTCGGAGCCAGCGTTGTCAGGCGCCTGAATAGCATGGGATCAGTCCATCATCGCCCGCAGCTTCACTTCACTTCAGTTCAGCTCAGCATACTAGGGAGACCACGGGGAATGTGAGAGTACTGACATATGACCCAATCGCGACAAAGCCTTGTGCTGCAACAACTGTGGCTAGGGATAAGAGTTCCTCGGCTGCTACTTCCAATAACTAAGCTCGCGTAAAAGTATTAGTTAGCGGGTCTTGGTTGAATAGTGGATCTTGGTTGAGAAACTCATAGATAGAGATTGATCTGTTTGCTCTCCGCTTAGTGGTTTCTTACTCGGTCTCCTCATCTGAATAGATGGTCGCACGCTTCAACTAGAATCCAAACCATAGTAGAACGGGGGCTCAAAAGGAAACTTCAGAGCTGGAATATATAATCTCCAGTAGTACACTTAGCCCTTCGGCCTTATTTCAACTTGAACATGAATTTGCAGCACATTTTGGCGTTATTATATTAACATAAGCATTGAACACTGACGGCTAGCCCATACATGCAAACACAAGAAATCAAACCAAACAAAGACACTTAGCATAGGAGTAGATCGGAAACAAACTAAGACAAAGAACACCTGACATGAAAACAAATGTCTCCAGACACTTATTGAATTTAAACCAACCTTAGAAAACTCAAAAGAGTCTACGGACTCTTCTATTCTAGCGAGATGCTAGACGAATAAAGAGCACTTGCTGCTCCACCCGCAGCGCTTCCTGCCTCTCCTCCAAACCCTCTATGCGCTCTCTGGTAGCGCGAATGCGCGCTTCTTTCTTTGCAGGATCCATTGTTCTAACACTTCTCAACTAGTTGTTTAGCACTCTACGGTGCCCTTCAATCTCATTTTTCAGTTGCTCCGTTTTGGTAGCAATTGCAGAAAGCCTGTTTGCGGTTGCAGCATCCATAGCAATGCGTGCTAGTACTCAATTTCTTTGTGATGAAGTGAAGATATCTATATACCATTTATAGAGTGGTAGAGTAATATCGCCATGCAGTACGAATTGCATGGCTGCATGCAGCCTTTATGAACAAACAAACTTTGCAGAGCCGTTTCACCTAATCGATTCCGTCGGTGGATCATCCACGTCACGAATTGAATGGCAGGCACAATTCTTACTAGTTCTCCGCCCTACTTTTTTCAGTTGAAGACTATCAGGCCTGGAAATGGAAACTTTGGACCCGGGAGACGGTTTGATGTCTCGTACATAGCCAGCCCATAAGGGTCACTGTATGTAGGTTTTAAGCTCTAAGGTCCCCACTCATCACAATCGTTGGCCCTCATCCCGCATTGGAGCATAGCGTTAGTATCTTTCGGTGTATCAACAACATAGGCACCTGATCTATTTGAACTGTAAACCACAAGGGAAGTTTTCACATAAGCTGTCTTTCTCCCGTTAAAAGGTGGGTACCTTTCCCTAAATCCTTCTCCCGTGCATGCTATTCTCCTGTTCCCCCGAAGGGCGGTATCAATACGGCAACCCGAAAGCTCGTTATCAAAGTGGTCTCTTCTCAAAAGCTTATCTGCCAGATGAAAACAAGTTCGTAGTAACAGGTGGCCGTTGAGCTCCTAGTTTGACTGTTGGTGCCAGACTAGAATGGAAGAATGCCCATAATACTGAAATGAAGAAGAATACCTCACTAATAAGAAATAGAGCAACACCCATTGTGCTTCCTTTCTTTTACTAGAGAGAGTAGTCCAAGCCTCTAAATATCTTGAGGGCTTTGTGTTGGATCTGATGGTTGAGCCTTTGTTCTTTGCGAGCCTTGCCTTTCTCTTTTTTGCTCTGCTGTGGAGTTCTTTGATGGTCTACCTTCGCACCTGGCGCTTCTGGCGCTTTCTTCCTTCCACCTTCCTCTTGTACTCGACTCTTCCACGATCACTCCCCGACAAAGGCTTGCTCGCTTCGTCATAGTCCAAACTCTTTCTCGTGTGACTGTGGTGCTTTCTTGAGCGATGACTTGGGAGGGTTCCGGTCACCCCTACCCGGGCAGACAACCTCCCTCATTCACATCAGAAATGGCAAAGATTCCATTTTGGAAAGAAAATCTCTTTTTGTATAGAGGGACGTAAAATAGCAAAAGTACGGTTCGGAGTCTTTTTTTTCTTGATTATTTGAAATCCAAATCAAAATGCCTCAACTTGATAAATTGACTTATTTCTCACAATTGTTTTGGTTATGTCTTCTCCTCTTTACTTTTTATATTCTCTTATTTAATAATAATAATGGAATACTTGGAATTAGTAGAATTCTCAAACTACGGAACCAACTGCTTTCGCGCCGGGGGGGGCGAGATCAGGAGCAAGGACCCTAAGAATCTGGAAGATATCTCGAGAAAAGGTTTTAGCATCGGTCTCTCATATATGTACTCCAGTTTATCCGAAGTATCCCAATGGTGTAAGACCGTCGACTATTTGGGAAAAAGTAGGAAAATCACTCTGATCTCTGATTTCTCCGAAATAAGTGGCTCACGAGGAATGGAGAGACAGATTCTCTATTTGATCTCGAAGTCCTCATATAACACTTCGTCCAGTCAGATCACTTGTTGGAAAAACATAATGCTCACACATGTTCCACACGGGCAAGGAAGCATAATATTATGAAAATGAATAGAATACTTGCAATTTGTATGATAAGGATTCTAATACGCACTTTTATAGGATATGTACCACCTTGGGGTCAGATGAGCTTTTGGGGAGCAACAGTAATTACAAGCTTAGCTAGCGCCATACCAGTAGTAGGAGATACCATAGTGACTTGGCTTTGGGGTGGTTTCTCCGTGGGCAATGCCACCTTAAATCGTTTTTTTAGTCTCCATCATTTACTCCCCTTTGATTTAAACCTCCCGCTCCCGGGAGCTGAAGAGTTCTGGCAGGGGCAGGAGCCTTTAGAAGATAATAATTCTGGGGAGAGTGATGATTCATCAGTTGATGAATCAGATCTCGACACTGATTATGATTTGAGTGATGATTCATCAACTGATGAATCAAATCTCGACACTGATTATGATTTGAGTGATGATTCATCAACTGATGAATCAGGGAGTTCATGTGGTGATATGGACTGCTCTGAAGGGACACCCCTCCCCCCCCCTTCAGGGAATGAAAGACGTCTGATAATCTTTCTATAGGTTCCCCGAAGAGAATGGTCTCATCACAAAAACACTTTCTATATGTTATGTTATTTCGAGATTCGAAGAAGCAAGCAAGTTTGTTTTTCATATAGTTGTTTTTGTGTAGTGATCTCAGTTCATGGAGATCACGAGGCCACTGATACCCTATGTGGTACGGTGGGATAGAAGAGTGGGTATGTGGGCTTCTATCAAAAGAAATACCAATCCCATGCTCTTCGGTGGTTCTTACGCTCTGAAAGGATTCCTTCCAACGCTTTCCTCCGAGGTGGTGTTGAGAAATGACATACAATCTCTCGTTGACGCATCCAATCTTTTGGTACCTTTCATATATTATATAGGATAACTTTAGGATTCCCAGCAGAAATGGGAGATCTTATGTTTTTAAATGACCTTCCCCCGATCAGAGAAGGGGCTTGGTCTGGAACGGATTGAGACGGAAAGCGGTAATCAATCGCCGCGTGGTGGAACGCTTGTTGGAGAAGGGTAAGCGCCTCCATGTCGTAGGGGTGGGTAGGCCAATAGAAGACTAGGGAACTTACCCTAGCCACTCAGTTCTGCCCCGAGCCAAGTCTATTTAGTGTCAGCGAACACATACCACTATCTATATATAGGTTTTTATTTTTTGTAGAGGTTGTCGCTTAGGTCCTTGGACCCTTCCTTCATGAAGCTTGAGGAAGCACTCACTTTTCTATCCACGGCATTCTTGGTTCTGCACTTAGTCTTGAACCTGTGTTGGTTTGGGACGTCAATCTCATTCGTCAGCGGTGTGTGCCACGTACTATGATTGCTTTCTTCTTGCTGTCAAATCCCATATCTCAGATGCATGCCCATTGGAATAGCCCATCACTAGGATGAAATTATCCATTTAGCGCAGTTCCCCTTTCCTCTCTTCTTATATCAACTTCACATCCTAAACACCAAAAGGAAGGGAGAAGCGAACTCGACCTGGTGGTTTTTTATCATTTCATTGACCTTCGAACCGCTCTTGCCCTCCCCTTTCACTTTCTTTCCTAAATGTGTGACTAATACCAATCCCTATGTTGTACACTCTTCCACTAACTAGAGAGAACCATGCCTGAAGTAGAAAGAACCAATTACAAGTGTTCATAGTGGTCTAATAAAATAAACCCTGACCATGAAGGTTCCTAGTGTTGATACCAGTTGTTGGAGATAATGGAAGGAAGCAACAAAACAGAGAGAGGATCAAGTGTAATCTTAACTACATCTCAGCTCTTATACAAAAGCTTATGTTACAATACATGGTACCAGTCCAATTTATAGAAAATAGCAAACCGACACAAAGTCATTATCGACTCAAGTAACAACTATTTCTATTTTGTTCACAGCTCATTCCTAGCTAAGACATAACGGCGGGTAGGCAAACAACTTGATTCAGGTCAATACAATACTCTTCTTCGAACTTGCAAGCTTGGGACACAAGCGTAAACTGAAAAAGAAGTAAGACCAGGTACACTGCTAAACATAAGTATAAAGAGGTGGAAGGCTGGCTGTGCTTGTGCTCACCTACAGGTCTGTCCCAGCATACAGTATCGAAAAAGTCTGTCTCTTATTTTTGATTTGTCTGAATCAGCGTATATTAACTAATACTATTTTATCCAGTCAATAATGAATTGAAAGGTCGTCTTTAATTAAAAAGTGCATAAGCAAGCAAGGAACGGAAGGCATGCTAACTACACTACTAGAGTCAAGAAAAAAAACAAAACTACAAACCAAACTACTTGAGTAAGAATCTATTCTTTTTGCTTATTCGTAAGCGCATGAAAAAACTTATTTCACTCTAGCAATGAGCATAAATAGTTGACAACATAGTTGAAAAAATTCTTTCTTTCCTCTTCCTTCTACATACACGGCTATAATCGTTATATATTCTATTCTTTTTTTTCTAAAAATCTTTCTGCATCTCTTTTTTATGACTTCCACTTCTCGATCCCGGCCCGGAAAAGTGACCGACCCCTTGATGAATGAAAGAAAGGGTTTATGAGCCCTAGCCCTGTAAGCCCACACCTGTGTAGAGTAGATCGTTCAACACCTGCGGCACAAACCCATTTTTGACCAATTGGTCCGTATATCATAGGCGACCGAACGGCCGCCCCCCGTCTTACTAGACCAACCTGCTATAATTATTCCATAAACACCTAGCTTTGCATTGAAACATTAGTTAGCTCGGAAAAGTATGCTAATTGCCCGTGTGCTGCAACGCGGCATACTTATTCTAATGTTTCAATAACAAATAGACCAATGATGATTTCCAAATCTTTTCTACTACCTTTGTTACCAAATATTAGACACTTTTTGTTAGATATTAGAAAGAAACGTCTTATATTTTGTTAGAGAGGTAGTATTTATTAGTCTAAGTTTCTCGATGAGAATAATTAGTTCGATCGTTGTGGTCTGACTCTATTATAGATTTCTAACTCCATTCTCCATAGGTCCCTCTTAGACATTCTTCCAGCGACTACCGTCGGTTTCATTATGGGGCAGCTCATAATCTTCATACTGATCTATTCCACCTTGTATCTATTATTATTTAACTAAACAGGTGAAAGATCCATCTAATTTCGTTATATCATGGAATCACGACCTATGTGGTTGGATCCGACGATGACGGTTTTCATGCATCGTTTCCTTGTTGAAGGTGTTGCTGTTGGGAGGACTTCTCGCCACTCGGGTGTTGTCGAAGGCAGTGGTAGTAGTTGATGTTTTGCTGCAGTGGGTCGTTTGCCTCACCTTGACCCTTGTGGGTCCTTTTTCTCTTTCTTCTTGGCTGTGTGCATTTTATTTGTGCATAGGCCGGATGTACTTGTTGTGTTTGTATCCGCTTGATGTGATATTATGAGTGAATAAAGAGCGTCTTTTATCAAAAAAAATCATGGAATCATGACCAAATTATACCTTGCACCCACCTTATTCTAGTGGATATTTTCTGCATCAAGGTTCTACGGTTAATATTGCACATTACTCATAGTTAAGGTTGTACCAGGAATTCAGGATAAAAGCCAAAGTTGCTTCAATAAATAATTACTCTTCTGCGGTTCCTCATTCTTACCAGTGTAGAAAGGCAAATTGAACTGTTTTTAATTGGAATTTAATAACACACCCAAGCGTTCATTGGCAATATATAAAGCATATTATTTTTCCTCATAATGAGGACATAATTTCAACATGTCAGAATAGGGATCTGAGATTGTCACGTGAGTAATATGGCATCTTAGAGTTCAGAATTAAGATAAGTTACTTCGAGTTCACTCAAAGTAGGAGGGGGTGTATCCGCTGGGCAACAACGACATACACCAGGTGATGCAAAATCATTGTCTGGGCTAAAATGCATTGTAATATCATATTATAATCAGTGCAGATTCAATCAAATACATTTAATAAATATGGTTATCAACAAATTGATTTGTACCTTGCCGCAAGGAAGAGGACTCAAGGGAACTGGAATACTCAGTGGGATTTTCATGCCATCTATCACGAGAGCACCGGGCAATCCAGGATGGAAGAGAAAGAAAATTATGGAGTGATGGTCATTGGCCTGCAATCGGAGGAATCAAAGCAATAACGAAAATATGATAGGGGCATGGGAGAGAGGGGATACGCCACCGTTCACCCCCTCCAACGCTTGCCTTTCAATCACCATCGTCGCTGGCCGAGAGAAAGGAGTTAGGGGAACCCCAAGTTAATGCATAGAGGAGAGGGGCATCACCTCGATGGGCGTACCGTTGGTGGACAGAGAAGCCTTAGTCAAAAGCAAGGGGAGGGGGTGTCGCCTTAGTGCTCAGCCCTAGTCAAGGGCCATCGTTAGCCCTTGCTCACGTGCACTGGCGAGGACGTGATGAGGATATGTACCTAGGGTAGGGTCCTAGGCAAGGCCCGCATACCCTACCTAAGGACACCACATGGGAGGACTTGAAGATCAAGCATGAACTTCCGAGTGGGTCCCTAGAGACGTTCAAAGTCACTCGGCAGTAATCCACTCGGAGACTCCCGCTCTCACTCGGCAGTCGCGTGCCACTCGACGGACCTCGTTTCACTCAACGCCAGAAGACCAGGAGCTATCATCAAGAGCCCAACGGGCAGACGCTGGCTTAATGGCCCTTAATAGCTTTTACTACGTACGTTACCTGTAACGGTAGACTTTAGACTCCACGACCATACCCATTGATGCGGGGCCATTATGAGGGGCAGCGAACTCTATATAAGCCGCCCCTCCCCTCCTGCACAAGGGTTAAGAAAACTATTGTAATCTCTACATTCCACTCGACATAAAGCTCCCGAGCACTGAGACGTAGGGCTGTTACCTCCACGGGAGGGGCCTGAACTCATACACCTGCGTGTACACCCTCGCCGTAGCTAGGACTCTGTCCTCTCCATTCGTACCCCTACCATCTACTGTCAAGCTCGTTCCCACGACAGTTGGCGCCCACCGTGGGGCCGGCGTCTAAGCGACTTCCAGCGAGGTTGCGTTTTTCATCTTTCAACATGTCTTCCGGCGGTGTTTTTGCTCTGGGCCACGAGAACCGTTTCGGAGCGCTCACTTTCATTGCCGATGATTCGGCATGGCTCCAAGAAGCACCTCTCGATGTCGAGGCGCTCCCGGTCCGCGGGGCCGCGCAGTTCCGCGCGAGTCCGTGCGGCGTGTTGCTGCGTCAGCTGTCGAGCCCTTACACATCGGCTCCTCTCGCCGTTCGCAGTCGCAAGCGGTCCGGTCGCTCACGACTCCAGCGGTGGGTCGAACACGCATCGACGCGTCAAGCTTCTTCGCAGGTTGCAGCACTCGAACCTGGCGAATCGCTTCATGGCGTATTCGAGTCGGATTCCGATCCGTCCGACGTGCCTTCCGAGTGCGAGAGTTGTGATCCCGCAGCAGAGGTCTTGATGGCGGGCTCGCATCAGAGCTCACCGCCTGGTTTTGGTCGTGGCGAGCACGAGGCTGGTGGCCCATCGAACGTGCAGTCGCGTCGCGATGAGAAGGTCCTTCATACCCCCATCGTCGGCGCGACCGCCGAGGCCCGGGCTTTCGAGGCCGCGCTCGTTCGTCTGGAAGAGCTCTAGGAAGAGATCGACAAGAGCGCCCGTCCACGCCCGTCGCGCCCCAGTCGACGTCAGCGACAACTGCTCCCGACTGGATCTAACAATGGCGTCGAGATATATCGAACTCTCGTGCTTAATGTTGTTGCTGCTAGGATAGCAGATTCCATTCAGCCTTCCCGGTCAGAGGCTGGTCGAGGGTTGTTGCAGATCAGAGCACTGTTAGATGCAACACAACGCCAGAATTTAGAAATTTCTCAGTCTCGTCATAAGATACACAGCAATTCACCCAAGGCAGAGACCGTTCAGTCGGCACATAGTCCTGGGTCGCCTTTGCGTCGTCGAGGCGGCGGTTATCGTGAAGGGCAAGACAGATTTTAGCACCACCACGAAGACCACCGTCGAGTGCCCACTCCTCTGCAGAGTGGTCCGTACGCGCCCCGGCGCCAGGACGACAGGCATTCCTTCGGTGATGAGCGGGACGCGGACTTTGACGCCCGCGCATACCTTCTTCAGAAGCGGATCGACAAGAGCAGAGCCTACAGAGAAGGGCACGACAGAGATGTCCCGAGTGGTAGCTCAGTTGCAGTGTCTGGTCTAGAGTGTTTTAGCAGAGCTATACGCTCTGTGGAGATTCCCCCCAACTTCAGAATGGCGGCGGGGATCGGAAAGTTTTCTGGTGAAACAAAACCAGAGACTTGGCTTGATGATTACCGAGTGGCTGTGTAGATTGGCAGCGGGAACGACAATGTCGCAATGAAGCACCTGCCTCTTATGTTGGATGGACTAGCTCGAGTTTGGTTGAATCGGTTGGCTCCTTCCAGCATTCATTGTTGGGAAGATCTTGCCCGAGTGTTTGTCCGGACCTTCGAGGGCACTTGCAAGCGCCCCGCAGGTCTGGTCGACTTACAACACTGCGTTCAGAAGCCCAGCGAAACCTTAAGAGACTATATTCGATGATGGTCCACCCTGCATCATATGGTGGAAAATGTGTCGGAACACCGGGCTGTTTGTGCCTTCAAGGCCGGTGTGAGATACAAAGAGTTGTATTTGAAGTTCGGGCGCACTGGTGACATTTCACTCGACAAGATGATGGAAATTGCCACTCGCTATGCCAATGGCGAGGAAGAGGATCGCCTCCGTAGCGGCAAAGGAAAAGCGGTTGCCAACGAGTCTGGCAGCAATAACAATAGGAAACAAAAGCGGAAGGTTGGAGACCCAGTTCCGATGGAGGCAGCAGCACTGGCGACTCGGACGAAGAACAAGGGCAAGGCCAAAGCTCAGTACGCCCCCAAGAAGGGGAAGCGTCAGCCAAGAACCGATATCTTGGATCAGCCGTGTGTGATTCACACGAAGAAAGATGCAGAAGGCAACCTGATTTTGCCCAAGCACACCACTCGACAGTGTCGAACCCTCATCCAGCAGTTCAAGGGAGACCAGTCGAGTGAGAAATCTCTTGAAAAAGAAGATGAAAATGAAGAGAAGGAAACATTCCCGGACGTCACTGCTACCCTAGTGATCTTTGCTGACGTCGAGAGCAAGAGTCGTCTGAAAGTCATAAATAGAGAGATCAATATGGCTGTGCCAGACTCCCCCACACCTACCTCAAATGGTCTCAGTATGTTGTCACATTCGACCGGACTGACCATCCTGCCCGGGTGGCCACACCCGGTCGACAGGCTCTGGTAGTTGATCCGGTGGTGCAGGGGACTCGACTCAGAAAAGTCCTCATGGACGGCGGCAATGGCCTGAACATTCTGTATGCGGATACCCTAAAGGGAATGGGCATTCCTATGTCCCGTCTCAGCGAAAGTAGCATGCATTTCCATGGGGTCATCCCAGTAAAGAAGGCCAAGTCGCTTGGCCAGATAGCATTGGATGTGGCATTCGGAGATAGCAAAAATTTCCAAAAAGAAAAGTTGACGTTTGAAGTCGTGGATTTCAAGATCGCTTACCACACCATTTTGGGTCGACCCGCTTATGCACGTTTCATGGCCCGACCATGTTACGTGTATCTCAAGCTGAAAATGCCGGGCCCTAAGGGCGTGATCATGGTCACTGGCAATTGACAGCGGGTCAAAGAGTGTCTCCAGTAAGGGTCCAAGATCGCCGATCAACAGATGGCCATGGTCGAGCTAGAGGAGTACAAGAAAACCACTGATCCTGCTGATTTGCTCCGCGCAAAAAAGCCGGCTTCTGAGTCGGCATTTCAGTCGGCAGGTGAAGTGAAGAAGGTGCACATCCACCCGATGGATCCAACCGCTGCCCCGACGAATATCTCGACAACACTCGACACCAAATAGGAAGCCGAGCTCATCCAGTTCCTCCGTGAGAACTGGGATATCTTTGCATGGAAGCCTGCTAACATGCCGGGAATTCCCAGGGAGCTGGCTGAGCACCGTCTGCGAGTGGATCCGAAGGCCAAGCCCGTCAGGGAGCATTTGCGTCGATCCGCATCTGACAAGCGCAAGGCAATAGGAGAAGAAGTGGCCCGTCTCTTGCAAGCCAAGTTCATTCGGGAGATTTACCACCCCGAGTGGCTCTCGAATGTTGTGATGGTGCCCAAGAAAGATAAGTCGTTGCGCATGTGCATTGACTTCAAAGATCTTAATAAGGTGTGCCCGAAAGACCATTTTCCGTTCCCCCGCATAGATCAGATTGTTGACTCGACAGGGGGGTGCGAGCGATTATCGTTTTTGGATGCCTATTCTGGGTACCATCAGATTCGTCTGTTTGGCCTAGATGAAATAAAAACAGCCTTCATCACCCTGTTTGGGTGTTTCTGCTACATCACCATGCCTTTTGGTCTCAATAATGCCGGCGCTACTTTTATGCGCATGATTCAGAAATGTTTACTCGACCAGATCCCTCAGAATGTCGAGGCGTACATGGACGATATAGTGGTCAAGTCCCGCAAAGGTTCCGACCTGCTGGCTGACTTGGATGAGACATTCGCCAATCTGAGGCGATTCGACATAAAGCTGAATCTGGCCAAATGTACCTTCGGTGTCCCTGGAGGCAAGTTACTCGATTTTCTCGTTTCCGAACGAGGAATTGATGTCAATCCTGAGAAGATCAGCGCCATTACCCGTATGAAGACTCCCGTGCGAGTGCATGATGTTCAGAAGCTCACAGGTTGCTTGGCGACATTGAGTCGATTCATTTCTCGTCTTGGTGAGAAGGCTCTGCCCTTGTATCAGTTGATGAAGAAATCAGACACATTCGACTGGACTCCTGAAGCCGAAGCAACATTTGTTGAGCTCAAAGCCCTGTTGTCCACCCAGCCGGTGCTTGCCGCTCCTACCAGCAAAGAATCCTTGATCCTATACATCGCGACCACAAATCAGGTAGTCAGTACAGTGCTGACTGTCGAGCGAGAAGAGGAAGGCAAAGCCTATAAGGTTCAGCGGCCAGTCTATTATGTCTCAGAAGTTTTGTCCCCCTCAAAGCAGAGATATCCTCATTATCAGAAGCTGGTGTATGGTATTTAGTTATCAGCGAAGAAGGTGGCACATTATTTCCAAGACCATTCGATCTCAGTCGTCAGTGATGCACCTCTATCAGAGATTTTCAATAATCACGACGCATCAGGTCGAGTGGCTAAATGGGCAATTGAGCTGGGACACTTTGACATCAGATTCGAGGCCAAGAAGGCAATCAAGTCCCAAGCATTGGTAGATTTCATGGCCGAGTGGATCGAACAACAACAGCCTATCCAAGTTCACTCGACGCATTGGACAATGTTCTTCGACGACTCCAAAATGTTGAATGGGTCCGGTGCTGGCGTTGTTCTGATATCCCCCAGAGGCGACAAGCTTAGCTATGTCTTACAAATTCACTTTGATTCCTCCAACAATGAGGCAGAGTATGAAGCACTTTTGTACGGGTTGCGCATGGCTATCTCGCTCGGCGTCAAGCGCTTGATGGTTTATGGCGACTCAGATTTGGTAGTGAATCAGGTGACAAAAGAGTGGGATGTTAGAAACCCTGTTATGACTGGATACTACAATGCAGTCCAGAAGCTAGAGAAGAATTTTGAAGGCCTGGAACTTCATCACGTTCCTCAACTGAAAAATCAAGCAGCTGATGAGCTATACAAGATTGGTTCCACTCGACGGCCTGTCCCCAGCGGAGTGTTCCTGGAGCACTTGCACACTCCTTCGATTCAAGAGGATCCCTTCACTGAAGAGCCCCCACAAACCTTAAGCTCCTCTAACTCGACTAAAGTCGATGTTCCTGCTGTGATTGACCTGGTCATGGAGGTGCTAGTTATCATTCCTGACTGGACTGTACCATACATAGCCTATATCCTTAGACAGGAGCTTCCCGAAGATGAAGCAGAGGCTCGGCAGATTGTGCGCAGGTCCAAAGCTTTCACTATGACGGGTGATCAGCTTTTCAGAGAAAGTGTGTCGGGTGTCACCCAGCGCTGCATTTCGCCCGAGGAAGGTCGAATGATTCTAGATGAAATCCACTCGGGAACTTGCGGACACCATGCGTCTTCAAGGGCGATCGTCGCTAAAGCATACCGAGCGGGGTTTTATTGGCCACGGGCTAATGAAATGGCTAAGGACATTGTTGATCATTGTGAAAGTTGTCAGTTCTATGCAAACCTGTCACACAAGCCAACGTCTGCTTTGAAGACAATTCCACTCGCCTGGCTGTTTGCGGTTTGGGGGCTCGACATGGTTGGTCCTTTCCGACCCGGAAAAGGAGGATTCACCCACCTGTTGGTAGCAGTCGACAAGTTCACCAAGTGGATCGAAGCCAAGCCCATTAAGAAGCTGAATTCCCGCACGGCGGTCACGTTCATGAGGGAGATCATTATCCGATTCGGCATTCCCCACAGCATCATCGCGGACAATGGCACAAATTTTGACTCGGAAAAATTCAGGAGATTCTATAACTCCCAAGGCACTCGAGTGGATTACGCTTCCGTTGCACATCCTCAAACCAATGGGCTAACGGTCTCATTCTGCAAGGTCTGAAGCCTCGTCTCATGCGCGATTTGGATCATGCCGCTGGTGCGTGGGTAACTAAGCTGTCGTCTGTTTTGTGGGGGTTGAGGACAACACCTAATCGGTTGACTGGACGAACTCCTTTCTTCCTTGTCTATGGCACTGAAGCTATACTGTCGAGTGACTTGGCACACAACTCTCCTCGAGTAGAGCTGTACTCTGAGGCTGAAGCCGAGCAGGCCAGGCAAGATGGGGTAGATCTTCTGGAAGAAGAGCTTGAGATGGCTTTGATATGGACCACGGCCTATCAGCAAGACTTGCGGCGCTTCCACGCAAGGAATGTCAGAAGCCGAGCATTCCATGAAGGAGGTCTGGTGCTCCGAGTGAATCAGCTCTGACCTCACAAGCTAGCTCCTTCATGGGAAGGCCCTTTTGTAGTCACCAAGGGGCTAAACAATGGAGCCTATCACTTATACAATCTCATGAAGCAGATGGATGAGCCACGAGCTTGGAATGCAGACCTGCTTCGACGTTTTTACACTTGAGACATTAGTTTTCTGATGTAATAAAAGTTCTTCGGCAATGCAATTTGTGTCTCTGCAATTAATACCTCGTCGATTCCAACCATGCAGTTATTTACTTGGGGATACTCCGAGCGACAAGCAATCCTCGCACTCGGGGACTTAGCTGCGAAACATGTTTCGCCTAAGTTAAAAACCCTGTCAGGTGGATAGCAGTCTATTCACTCGACGGTCTATTCGCGAATCCGTCTTCGCTTAGGTTCAAAAAAAAAACTCCGAGTGATGAGCGGTCCTCACACTCGGGGGCTTAGCTGCGAATACAATTCGCCTAAGTTAAAAAATTCATCGAGACAATGGTAATCCATTCACTCGACAGCTTAGATGCGAATCGACATTCGCCTAGTTCAAAATACTACCGAGTGATGAGCGATCCTCACGCTCGGGGGCTTAGCTGCGAATACATTTGTCCAAGTTAAAAAATTCGTCGAGACGATAGTAATCCATTCACTCGATAGCTTAGATGCGAATCGACATTCGCCTAAGTTTAAAATACTGCCGAGTGATGAGCGATCCTCACGCTCGGGGGCTTAGCTGCGAATACATTCGCCTAAGTTAAAAAATTCGTCGAGACGATGGCAATCCATTCACTGGACAACTTAGATGCGAATTGACATTCGCCTAAGTTCAAAATACTGCCGAATGATGAGCGATCCTCACGTTCGGGGACTTAGTTATGAATACATTCGCCTAAGTTAAAAAATTCATCAAGACGATGGTAATCCATTCACTCGACAGCTTAGATGCGAATCGACATTCGCCTAAGTTCAAAATACTGTCGAGTGATGAGCGATCCTCACGCTCGGGGGCTTAGCTGCGAATACATTCGCCTTAAGTTAAAAAAATTCGTCGAGACGATGGTAATCCATTCACTCGACAGCTTAGATACGAATCGACATTCGCTTAAGTTCAAAATACTGCCGAGTGATGAGCGATCCTCGTCCTCGGGAGCTTAGCTGCGAATACATTTCGCCTAAGTTAAAAACCTCGTCGAGGCGATGGTAATCCATCCACTCAACAGCTTAGATGCGAATCGACATTCGCCTGAGTTCAAAATACTCCGAGTGATGAGCGACCCTCACGCTCGGGGGCTTAGCTGCGAATACATTTTGCCTAAGTTAAAAAAACAAAAACAGTCGAACAAACGATTGAAAGCCAAAGCGCGAGCAAAATCCAAAGGATAAAACCGCGGATAAACGTCGTGTGCAGAAGCAAGTGTGCTCAGGCCTAAGGCCTGAATAAAGTTTTAAGGGATACAGCTTCACTCGGCATACCGAGGCAAATCTAATTGTTTTTTCCAAAGACTCAAGTTTCTAGGCAGGTGACGGACTGGCGGGCTCGACAAAAGTGTCCAGGTCGATGCCGTCGGCGATTCTGGTGGCTGCTTCGATGAAGGTCTCCATGAAGTCCTCGAACTAGAGTTTCTTCGTGTTCACCACTTGGAGCTCCTTCAGCTTCTCCTCCCTCATGTCCCTACAATGGACCCTTACCAGAGACAATGCCACGTCGGCCTCGCAACGAGCAGCAGATTTTTTCCAAGCTTGCACTTGACTGGGAAGTTCGTTCAGGCGTGCCATCATGGAGTTGAGGTCGAGCTGAAGAATGTCCTCAGGCCATAGCTCCTTGTCGATCCTTTCCATGACAGATTTCAGTCGAGCGATATAGGCCTGGGCACCCTGGAGCCAAAAGTTCAGCCACAACATGTTCATCGCCACCGCATCAGCAACTGGCGACTTGGTAGGGTCAAGCATGGGCTCAATCTCCTCTGTTTCCTTTTCAAAGTCCTGGCAAAATTCTGATGGAAGAAGGGGAATCGGTGAGCTGCAACCCTCAAAAATTTATTGCAAATGTCAGTCGACAAGAAATACTCACCGTCGAGTAGAAGATACATCTTCCTCAAGAATTCGCCCAGATGCCTCTCCAGGCCATTGCTCCTCTTGGTTAGTTGTTTGGCCTTCTTGACAAGATCTGCACGCTCCTGCTTCAGCTTGGCATTCTCTTCTTCCAGCTTCTATACGGCAGTCAACTCTGCTCTGCAGCTTCAGTTTTGTCCTTGGCGACTTGTTGGGCGTCAGCAAGTGCTTTGTCCTTCTCCTCTAGTGCCCTCTTCATGGAATCTAAAGAAACAACATTGTTGAGTCGCGCTTGGAGTCGACGGTTTTCATTGCGCACGTCTGTTCGAGCGAGAGCACTCGGTTCAAAACATGAAAAGGGGAAGATGGGAATGCTGACAGTCGGCACTTATTACCTCCCAGAGACTTCAGCTCAGCGCGTGCTCGTTCCAGGGCATTGTTGGCAACCGCCAAGTCCACCTGCAATTGGTTCTTCTCCTCCTCCATCTCCTTGTACTGCGTCCCAAGTTCGCAAGCCGTCTGGAACCAACAAAAGACAGGAGTTCAATCAGCAAGGAGTTCTTGGACAGTCGACTGAGTTATTAAGACCGGCGAATGCCCATGTTGGAAGAATTCAAAAAGAAAGTCCACTCGACACATCTAGTGGCTCTGGCGTTCCGCACGCCGTAAACAAATTCAAACAGAAAGCTATCTCTATTAAGACCCATGCCGATGCAAGCAATCGACAGCGGTCTCGGGGACTACACCCAGTGGGTGCGCTAAGAGCGCCCCCACTGAGACGGTTAACTCTCGATCCGTAGAGTAACTCGTCAGAAAACACACTCGACAAGGTCAGCCATGTCGTGACACTCAACCCACCGAGTGACGCACCCACCCTACTCTATGGAGTGCAGCCTATCCTTATGCAGCGTCATATCATGGTTTGTAATTAGTATCCATGAAACCTGCAAGGAAGATGCGGAATGGTGTGACTCAAGGCGAAGTGTATCCTATATACAATAGACTCTAAGACCCCTGCCGATGCAAGCAATCGACAGCAGTCTCAGGGACTACACCCAGTGGGTGCGCTAAGAGCGCCCCCACTGAGACGGTTAACTCTCGATCCTTCGAGTAACTCGTCAGAAAACACACTCGACATGTCGAGCGACAACAGTACTGCGTGTACTACCAATCCTAGTCCTACTCGACTACGATCCGATCTATTCGACTCGAGGAAGTTCAAACATTCTACGGCAATCACCCAGTGGGTGTTCAACAGCCAAGTAAAGACAATAATTCAATCGACAATGGACTTACAATCGAACTTACTCGGACATTGGTGCGGAGGGCTGCACTGACGTCAAAAGCCAGTTTGCTGGCCTTGTACGCCTCCTTGGTCCTCAGCATGAGCTGCTCCGCCTGGATCATGGCTTCCTTTGCAGCTCCGGTTTGGTCTTCCGGGGTGCGATGCAGAGGGAAGGGCGTTGCAGGTGGGGTCAGCGTAGTCGCTGGAGCAGCTGGGGCAGCCTGAAGAGGTCCGGTCGGAGCTGATGTCACGACCGTCGAGTCGGTCGGAGGAGCATGCGACGGAGGCGTTGCAGGCTCAACCCTAGGTCGTGTCGAGTCACCTCTCCTCTGGGAAGACTCCACAGTTGAGCGCTAAGGTGCTTGCGACGATGACGCCCTTCGGGTGCGAGCGCGCGAAGTGTCCAGCAGCCCCTCATCGTCCTCCACTTGAATGACCTCTATAACAATCGACAACATCAACATCTGCATGTGTCGAGTCCTATTCGGAAAAACTAACAACTTTCTTACCTCTATGAGAAGTGGCAGCGTCAGTCGTGTCAACATCCATTGCGTCCTCTTCGTCTCGACGAGGCGAGGTCACAGATGTTGCAGCTCTGATGGATACGACAGCTTTCACTTAGATATAATTCAAGACTTCAGTCGACAGAACAATTCGGAAACGAACACTTACGTGGAGATGACAGGTACGGCCACCCTCATGCGGGGCAGTGCTTTACGAGGCTTGGAGGTGGCTTGCTTGGGCTGCTTGGCCAGTCTTTCGTTCGACTCAATAGTTGAGGGGCGGCTCCGCTTTGGATTCTTCTCGCTTGGGCCCGGGGCCTTGTCCTCAGCAGCTGCTGGATCATGGAGGGCCTTAGTGCGGCCTTCACGACGAGGGGGCGACTCGACTCCTTCCTCTTCGCCGGAATCTTCATATTCATCCTCAGAGTCGGAACGTCCGTCGCCATCCACATTGGGAACGGGCAAGTGCATGTTCGTCCATTCCTGCATAATTCAAACAAGAGAGTCACACCACAAGTCAATACATCACTCGACAGTATAAATGTATCAGTCGACATAACACATCTCACCAGGTTCTTCGGTGGGTTTTCAGCCGAGTAAGGCCGGATCCTCTTGGCTCCCGAGGGGTTGTCACAAGCCCCGGTAATGCTCCGAAGCCACCGCTCGACAGTCTCCTGTGTAACTTCTTCTGGATGCGTCCTGGTCGAGTCCCCCGGACCTGAGTAGTGCCACATGGTGTAGTCTCTGGCCTGGAGTGGTTGTATACGTCGACCGAGGAACGTTTCAAGCAGATCGATGCCTGTCACCCCGCCCCGGATCAGTTGAACCACGACCTCGACTAGGATACCTACTTGGACATGCTCCTCGTTGGTCACCTTCAGGGACTTGGGGGCAGTGGGTCGGTCAGGTGAGAACGGAGGAAGACCCGTCGACATGTTGGGCGGCGCTACATCTTTGCAGTAGAACCAGGTCGACTGCCAGCCTCAGACAGACTCGGGAAGAGTAATGGCAGGAAAAAAACTACGTTGCCTTTTCTAGACCCCTAAGCGTCCACACAACTGGAGCACGTGGGTCTTCCCGTCGGCGGCAAGGATTTTCTTCACAGTCTGCGATCTGACCGTGAAGAGATGCTTAAACAACCCCCAATGGGGAGAGCACCCCAGGAACTCGCACAAGGTGACGAATGCAGACATGTACGCCATGGTGTTCGGCGGAAAGTGATGCAGCTGCGCACCGAAAAATTTCAGAAATCCCTGGAAGAATGGGTGGGGTGGCATGGAGAAACCTCTTTCTACATGGGAGAGGAGAAGAACCCGCTCTCCGTCGCGCGGCTCCGGCTCGCGCTCCTCCCTCGGCAACCTCCAGGCGCCGTCCGCCACCAACCCATCGGAGACGAGGCCCTCGAGGTCGGCGCGGGTGACAACAGAGGGGAGAAAATCCCCCTGCATCCACCCCGCGGGCGTGGTGAACCGAGCGGTCGAGGGCTTCTTGCCCTTGAGCTTCGACGTCCCCTTCTTTGCACGCTCCAGCTTCTCCGTCGCGTTCTTCGCCATCGGGGCGGCGGCTCTGGTCGGAGGGGAGCAGTGTGCTGTGTTGGGGAGCGGAGGAGGCGGAGGAAGAGAGGGAGAATCGACGGAAGGTACTGTGTAATCCGCGGCTCAGAGTGCTTTATACGCTGTCGAGTGTCTCACCGACCGGTGGGCCTGCGAGATAACCACACACGCCAACCGCTGACGGCGCCCAATGCGTGGCGAGATGACCGGCGTGAGAATCAAGGCGTCATGCCTCCACTTGCCTTGATCGTGGCATCATCTCCGCACGTGCGCGCGCTTCCCAAATTTTCGTATCCCGGAGAATCCGGGCCCGTCAGACCGACCTGTCACCTCCCCAAGATGCGCTCGATTCACTCGGACACTTTTAAGACTGAATGGATCCTAGCGAGCGGACAAGAATTCAATCGACGTAAATTTCGTTGAAGACCCGAATATCATTTGGAAGATTTTGCGTGTCGGTCCTGAATGAACGCTAAGGCTCAGAGTTCAATCGACGCAAGTTCCATGGAAATCCCAAATATCATTTGAAGGATTTGATATACTAACTCAAGGTCTACGTTGATACCTCCTTCCACCACTCAAACCTCGATCCATTCGGGGGCTAATGACGAGGATATGTACCTAGGGTAGGGTCCTAGGCAAGGCCCGCATACCCTACCTAAGGACACCACATGGGAGGACTTGAAGATCAAGCATGAACTTCCGAGTGGGTCCTTGGAGACGTTCAAAATCACTCGACAGTAATCCACTCGGAGACTCCCGCTCTCACTCGGCAGTCGCATGCCACTTGACGGACCTCGTTTCACTCGACGCCAGAAGACCAGGAGCCATCATCAAGAGCCCAACGGGCAGACGCTGGCTTAATGGCCCTTAATAGCTTTTACTACATATGTTACCTGTAACGGCAGACTTTACACCCCATGACCAGACCCATTGATGTGGGGCCATTATGAGGGGCAGCGAACTCTATATAAGCCGCCCCTCCCCTCCTGCACAAGGGTTAAGAAAACTATTGTAATCTCTACATTCCACTCGACATAAAGCTCCCGAGCACTGAGACGTAGGGATGTTACCTCTACGAGAGGGGCCTGAACTCATACACTTGCGTGTACACCCTCGTCGTAGCTAGGACTCTGCCCTCTCCATTCGTATCCCTACCATCTACTGTCAGGCTCGTTCCCACGACAGGACGCGTGCATGGCGTTGGGTTGAGGGAATCCTGCCGATGAAGAGGTGAACGAAGCATGGAGATACAATGTGGGGTACCGCTTGATGATTGCCATTGATGAGACATGCCCAACGGATGGGGGAGTGTTAGGGGGGATGGAGAGGCATCGCACCGGTGCGATAGGGGGTGCGTGGAAGGGTGAGGGGCATGGCCAGGTGAAGATATGGTAAGTTTTGATTAGTTAATATTTTGGTAAGATTTAATTTGTGTTGGTTAAGTTAATGCTAGACATGTGACGTACATAAAAAAATCAAAACGGACTAGGCACGAAGGATGAAGACCAAATGTACAAAAATCAACTCATCTATAATAGTAATTTCAGAAAGAGATTGTTAGACCGAGTCATGTTGCTAGGATGAAGTCATAATCGAGAACCGAGAAACCAAATCCGTCATCATCATCAAATACTCGGTCGGTAATACCGACCGGATCTATGAGCTTCTTGATTTTTAACCTGGTCGACTCAAAACCAAAAGGCTTATTGTCCTCTAAAATATTCTCATTGTTGGATCAAGTTTGTAGAAAATGTTGCCGACGTCCTCAAGGCCAAATAGATAAAATAGAAAAAAAACATATATTTTTATGACGGATCTGATAATATCCAATTGATGTCAAGAATGTTGGCATTCTTTCCATAAAATTAGGCAAACAAACGTGGAAAATTCTGACATTTTTAGGAAGATTTTGACCAGGGGGGCGGCCAAAGCGCCAATCCAGAGTTCCCGTCGCTGCGTTCAGGCAGCAGCCGCCGGCAACCAGTGAATGTGCCCGCATCCCATCGCGCAAAAGGAAGCAGAGACCAGCGTCCGGCCGCCAGCGCGCTCACCACCTCCTTACCCGACCTCGCCCTCCGATCGGCGGCCGCCACTCGCCCAGTCACCCTCGCCGTCGCCGGCGCGACGCCACCTCTGTCGAGGAGCGCCCGCACGTTTGGCGATAATTCCTATACGCCACCGTCGCCAGCGAATCACACAACAGCAGTAGCGTGACGGGGGGTCAGAGGCAGTCAGAGGCCGAGAGATTCGGATCGATGGAGATCCGCGCCCGCGCGCCCGGCAAGATCATCCTGGCCGGCGAGCACGCCGTCGTCCACGGCTCCGCCGCCGTCGCCGCCGCCATCGACCTCTACACGCAGTCCTCCCTCCACCTGCCCCCGCCAGGTCTCCTCCCCTACCCACAAACGCCATCCGGCTCCCGATTCCTTCCTAATCGTCACTGACGCTCTTTCCTTCTTCGCAGGGGAGGACGGCGCCGGCGAGGTGGAGATTGACCTGACGGACTCGGGCCTCGCCTTCTCCTGGCCATGCTCGCGCCTCCTCGTGGCGCTGGGGGAGACCTGCCGCAAGGCGGAGCTGCAGGCCCCGAGGCCCTGCTCCCCGGACGAGCTGGCCGCCATTGCCAGGCTCGTGGAGCTGCACGAGATACCCGAGGCCAAGATCTGGCTCTCCGCCGGCCTCTCCGCGTTCCTCTACCTCTACACCTCCATCCTGGGGTCAGTCGACAGCTTTCTTCCTCCCAAGCAAATCTTGTGGTAATGCTGAACCTTCCTGACAGTAAACTTGATGCAACTGTTCTGTTTTGTGTAGGTGCAGGCCTGGGAAGGTTGTGGTGAGCTCGGGCCTGCCGATGGGCGCGGGGCTTGGTTCGTCGGCCGCATTCTCTGTGTCCTTGTCCGGCACGCTTTTGATGGCGGCTGGCGTGGTTTGTGCCGAGGGCGCCGTCGCCGGAACAGAGTGGCAGTTGTTGGGGAAGGATCATCTTGAGCTGGTTAACACGTGGGCGTTCCAGGGGGAAAAGATTATTCATGGCAAGCCTTCTGGCATTGACAACGCTGTCAGCACTTTTGGTATGTTGTTCCTCTTGATTCGTTAGAATCTTTCAATTCGCGACAAAATGCGTTAGGACTAATATTTTTTCCTGTAGTGGAGAAATCGGTATTGAGGCTATATGTGTCTGTTTCATGATCCTAATCCGGAATGCCGTTACTGTTGTTGTAATCTTTACTGAATACTCATATTCGCGCCAAAATGTGTTGCAACTAAGATTTTTCCTGTAGTGGAGAAATCAGTATATGTGGTTGTTTCATGAACCTGTTACTCAATGCCGCTGCCGTTGTAATCAGTAACTGCCTGTTATTGCTAAGCGGAGTGCATTCCATCTTATACTTTCAACTTAAATATGAATATTCAAGTAAAATACATCTGTTATGTGACTGTTAGGAAGCATGATCAAATTCAAGAAGGGAGAATTGACGAACCTCAAATCTGGCAATCCAGTCAAAATGCTCATTACTGATACAAGGGTTGGTAGGAACACCAAGGCTCTGGTTGCTGGTGTGTCTGAAAGAGCATCCAGGCATCCTGATGCTATGGCTTCCGTCTTCAATGCAGTGAACACTATTAGTGAAGAGCTTTCCAGCATTGTCGAGCTAGCTGCTACTGATGAGATAGCCATGACCTCAAAGGAAGAGAAGTTAGCAGAACTCATGGAGATGAACCAAGGTTTGCTCCAATGCATGGGAGTCAGTCATTCTTCTATAGAAACCGTGCTGCGCTCGACATTGAAGTATAACTTGGCCTCGAAGCTCACCGGAGCTGGTGGTGGAGGCTGTGTTTTGACGTTGATACCAACTCGTATCCTTTTATATCTTACTCGTGTAGTTTAAACTTATATCGCTTAAATATCGTAAACTCGGCATTATATTTCCTTTCAGTTGATTTCTACATGCCATTTTAACTGAAAGTTCCAGAAATCAAAAAGTGTGCACAAATGTAGTCTTTGGCATTAACTGTTAGTGAAGAATGTCAATATTAAAAGGATTTGCCAGTAAACGATCGACCCTCGTCACTTAACATTTTTATTACATGTGAAGATTCTCTGAATTCTTATTTAGTAATTCAGTCAAAACTATTAATGTAGCTAGGAGGAACTGGAAATTGTTTTGTGCTTGTAAAGATCCTTTAATTTCTCTGTGGTACAACTGTAGCCACTCAATGAATATGTCTGCTAGATGCATGCAAACCGTGAGTTTCACAGTAGATTCATGTCATTCTTGTCTGCTGGTTTAATCTATAATGCTTAATATATGTATGGTACTCTTTGAATTTTACAAACATTTTGATATCTATTCCGTTTGTCTATATCTACCGACTTAGCAGCTGTGCTTCCTTGACATCATAACTTTCAGTATTGTCCAAGTTAGTATTGGAGAAGGTCACCATGGAGCTAGAATCGCATGGTTTCCGCTGCTTCAAAGTCGAGGTCGGCGGACAAGGTCTTCAGCTTCACCAAGGATAAGACGGTGCTCCTCCTGTTTCAGTGGAGATGTTGTACACTATTTTTAGGTTTGCTTGACCTATTGAGATCATGTCATTCTTCCTATTTTGTGCCTAGCAGATCACTCACTGTATCATCAATAAGCCGTTTTCAGTCGCATGATTGTTGTTGTATCAAATCAATAAAACATGTCCCCTAGATGGAGTTGGAATATTTGAGATACCAGGCTGCATCTCATTCTCGTCTGATGTATCATTATCAAAGCTGTATACAATTGAACCATTAGAGTAACCCCTGCAATTTGTTTGCTGTTCTTGTGCTTGATTCTTGCATCCTTGCCATTTACTGTTATTGAACATTTGAAATTTTACAAGGCTAGCTGACCACCTTGCTGGGATTTGAGCTGCGCAATTTAGCTTCTGTCCGAATTAACTGCGGCAGAGTTTTCTAACTTTTCTGTCAAAACACGCGGTCTTACATTTTGTTCAACATTAACAGAATGATTGGTTATATTAGAACAACTCCTTGTCAGCCACTCTAGCAGAAGCAATGCTCCAAACTACTTACCAGTCCATTAATTCCAGATGAAAAAACCTATCAACTTGTACCTTCAATTCATGAACACATGAGCTTTCCCTGGTACATGAACAGTTATGTGTTTTACTCAACTTTCTGCCTACGATTCGCATGTGAAGTACAGCTCTGGGATGCTCATAATGACCTTATGAGCTTTCACTGAAGTGCAGAGTTTGTGCCCAGGTTTTGTAAATGTTTGTGTAGTTTGCATGGAAAAAGTTTAGGGGAAGCCTGTCAATCCAATGTGTTCTACAGCATGCAATGCTTGTACATATATTTTACAATTTGGATGCAATGTTCAGCATATGTATATGTATGTGCTATTTATGTATTCATTTTAATGCATACATGGTTTGTAGCTTCAACTGAATGTATAACTATTTTCCAGCTCTCTTTTTTGTGTGATTACTGCCAGTCAGAATTTAGCTTATTCTAGTCTTTCTGGTGATGCAATTAAAAACATTGCCTAACATGGAGGCAAGTAAACTTGTCTGGATAACCTTGCCAGAAACAATTCAATCACAGCAGCAATTAGGAGAAATTCTTGCGTTCTGAAAAAGTTGACAGAATCAGAGAATGCACGGCATTGTACCAAACAATCAGGATTTTTTTTCTCATCTTCCATTCAATCCATCATCTGTTTTTGATAGATTTTACAACATTTTCCCCACACATCAGGGGAGGAGCTGTAAGATTAGTTACATGCTACTCAAATATTTGCGCATGTCGAAAGGCAATAAAACTAGCCGTTCGCTACCACACCTTCATCGTATCAATCCTCGCTACTACTTCAGAGAAAAAGTATCATCATATCCTCAGGTCGGCTGTGTAACCCTCAGGGACCAGGACGACGAAACACGTCCGTGCTCCTTGCAGAGAGTTCACCATGATGTAAGGTCAGAAGAATCTTATTGTTCGTTAGCCTGAAAGGAAACAATCACAAGGCTTCACTGATGGTGTAAGGATTGACGGCAGTAAACCATCATAAAGAGGGAAGAAATGCTTGTTGATAGATAAACATCTCACCTTGTCTAAGATCCGCACATGCCATGAATCAATCCTGCGAGGTGAGTTAGGTTGGCCATAGTTCGGACTATTCTGGGCATGGTTCCTTAGGAGAGGCAGCCTTGCGGGCACTGCATCATCGTCGCTGTCGTACTCGATTTCACTGTCGGGGCCAAGGGCCCTGAGTACCATTGCAAGAATGATTGACAGCGCCTGCGAATATTAAAATGTTCATATTATTATTGTTATTACTCACTTAATTAGTTGCAATTATAATTTTCTCTGAAGTAAGAGCAGTCAGCTGAAGTGGAAGGCACATGTAAAATTATGATACTATTTAGAAGTCTGATTTTGTTTATTTGGCAAAGCAGTCAGCATTTCCTTTCAGCTAATTTTCAATACATTTTGCCACCGTACTAGAAAGCAGATAATTGCTCCTCCAATTCCACCGAAGCAGAATTGTAATGTTCCCTCAGTCTAATTCAAGTATACTAAAAGACCTCGAACTCATTTACTGATGTATATCTACACAGTTGTTTGGTTACAAGCATAGGAAGCAAAAGGTGATAAATTCGAATTTCAGAGAATGGCTCACCTGAGCAGCCACCACCGAGAGGGCTACCCATTCACATATGTCAAAATTTGATCTGACAAAATGCTTGAATTCATCAAACTTCCCGGATGGGTCATCTGGGAAATCCTGTAGGTTTGGGAATTATCAAACCATCAGAGATCAAATAGCAGATATAATAGAAATAACTAGTTATGTAGCAACTGAAGTGCTTTTTACCTCCTCCCAGTAGCTATTCAGAAATACATCAGCGGCGATTGCAGCTTCCAGTATGACAAGCAAGAATACAAAGATCATGTGCTACATACATGTCAGGTTAAGGCAAAATAGTCCACATCACCAGGTCACAGTACATCCATCTAAGGTCATAGAGCTCCAAGAACATAACTGGGACTTGAGGTTTCACTATTATTACTATTAGGAGCCAACAGTTCCATTTCAAAACTTAACCGCTACAGACATGATGCATCAATTTTCTCTTTTTTCTTTAAACACCATTTATATATTTAAAATGGATATATCTAGAAAAGAAAAGAAAAGGCTTTGGTTTTTATGCGACAACGTGAAAGGCATTGAGGTACATAATTTATAAACCAGTAGCAGCTATCATGTCAGCCTAGTTAAACACGCTAACGCACCCCATATGTCAGACAGACGCTTCCAAGGATACACAAGACAGGCAGGGGCTGTTGGCAGTTTCGGCGGCGATGTGACCAGAGCAGGTCAGCAAGCACATGATGATTCCCAGGCTGAGAAGGGTGTAGATAAACCTGCACAAAAAGTGATTCAAATTCAATCAAAACAGCCATTCCATATTACTAGTATATTACACATACGCAAGCAAGACACCTGAAAATCCCTTGAATACTGGCGGCATGGATTCCTAATTTGCCAGGCCCAACAAAAAAAACAAGGAATGTAGAATAAACAATCCGGTGCACACCGCCGCGTCGAGGCGTCGACGTCTTAACAGCAAAGCGGGAGGAAGATGCCGATCACTAGACTACAGACGTGTCTAAGTTGGCGAAAGCGATTGTTGAGCACAAATCGCTGTTGTTTCTTTATCCTCCATGAGTGCTCCAGCATAGCCCACCAATCAACCGCACTGCACAAATACATCCATCCTTTTCGCTTGGGCCATCCGTTGGCCGTTGCATCGCAGTCGTGTGACGCCACACCGCAGCCGCCACCTAAATTTGTAGAGCCGGAAAGGCCATCACCGCAACCACCGAATGGCACTTGCATCCATCCACTGCTTTTTGTTCTCGTCACTGCACACGAATTTGATGGAATAGTGGTGGCTGAGTGTCCCGCCTGTCAGCAGTCGGGGGAAAAGGGGGGCGCTTTTGGGCTTGGTTCGGTTCATACGCCACTCCCCGATCCCTCTCGCTCTCTCTCGTCGGTTCGAGCACGGAACTGATCCTGATCCTGTGTTGGTCGTTGCTGCCTCCGATGAAACAGTACGCGGGCAGGATACGCGCATTTCGCTGGGGATTCAGTCGGAGGTGGGTGCAGCGGGTCTCCGAGCGACGGATTTCGCCGCGAATTCGGTCGGAGGAATCGGGAGCGGCAGCAAAAATGAGGGGGAATAAAACAGCGAATCCAGCAGGACGCAGCAACTAGGCAGGCGAAAGCAGAGATTGCGACCCGAGTCGCCGCGCTACGCGAGATCTGCCTGCTGAGTTGAAGGAGGAGAGGGAGGAGGGGGAGCGAGGGGAGGGGAGGGGAGGGTAGTAACCAGGGGGCGGGGAGGTGGGCGGCTTGCTGCTGGGACCAGGCGCGGAGCACCCAGAGGGCGTAGAGGATGACGGCCATGCCGGCGAGCCCCACGAGGGAGTTGGCCGCCTTGAGCGCCGTCTGCACGCAGCTCCGCACGGCCGCGCGCCCCGCCATGCCCTCTCCGTCCTCCCGTCGCCGCCGACCACCAGCAGCTCTCCGTCCGGCAGGCGGCTCCCCCAAGCTCGCCTTTTCTGCGTCTGGGGGTGGGGGGGGGGGGGGGGGGCGGCAGCGGTCGCAGGCTGCGTGGGAGGAGGAATGGGGCTGCCGCGGGAGACCGCGGCTGGGTGGAGTTTGACGGACGACGGTGGCGTGGGGTTTGGGGGAAACCGGTGGGGAAGAGAGAAAGAAAAGACTTGTGGAGACTGGAGAGGGGAGGAGTGGGGTGGGGGTTGGGGTTGATCGGCGGAGGCGGAGGCGGATGGACGTGACGGCTCGCCGGGAAACGGGGAATGGATATGCGATTTGGAAATTTCGGACAGCGATGGTTGCCGATGAGCCTAATAACGTCGAGCGTAGATGTGGAGGCCTTTGTCCGTACTTCATTTTTTTATTTACTTTGCATATTGGTTTTGACTGAAACGGAACTTTATAAACCCTGATCAAGTTTGTAGGAAAAGATTGATATTTACAATAACAAATTTACTCCCTTCGTAAATAAATATAAGACGTATTAGATCACTAAAATAGTAACCCAAAACGTCTTATATTTGTTTATAAGTACGGTAGTCTGAAATCCTCTTTTCAACAGCCTTGTCGTCTCGATAATTAATCACAGTTATGTAATATTATTATCTTTCTTTTTTTACAGATCACAATTTTGTACCCTTAAACTACCGGTATATATCCATGGAAGAAAATCACTGCTACTACCGTACTTTGGCATGCCCATCATGCCATGCTTTGACCGCTCACCCGGACGGGAGGTGAAGCGCGTGCCACACGTGCATGCCCTTTGAAATAATTTATTCAGTGTCTCGTTGACTTCCAGCACGGGAGTCCAATTTGACCGCCCGGGGATACGACCCATTTTTTTTTTACGTTTTGGATAATGCCAGTCTCACAAAGGTTGGGAAAAATAGAAGTTGTCCATTGAAAGTAATTGACAAAAAATAATAAAAATTCCCAAATTTCGCATATTTTGATAGGGTCCACAATAGTCCTAATCCAAAATTCGAAGCCAGATTTAAAAATTAAGAGAAATGATATTTTAAATTAAGTGAAACGTGATGTCTCAAAATCGGAAATAGTATTTGAAATATGAGATTTTTTCGAAATATGAGAATTTTTCAAAACTTCACATATGTCGTGAATCCTATTACAAGAACATGATCAATCTCATACATCACAATGCATCACATCACATCCTTTGGTCATATCACATCACAAGGCATGTGCTGCAAAAACAAGTTAGACGTCCTCTAATTTGTAGTTGCAAGTTTTTACGTGGCTGCTATAGGTTTCTAGCAAGAACGTTTCTTACCTACGTCAAAACCACAACGTGATATGCCAATTGCTATTTACCCTTCATAAGGACCCTTTTCATCGAATCCAATCCGACTAAGGTGGGAGAGACAGACACCCGCTAGCCATCTTATGCAACAAGTACATGTCAGGCAGTGGAACCAGTCTCACGTAAGCATACGTGTAAAGTCGGTCTGGGCCGCTTCATCCCACAATACCGTCGAATCAAGATAAGACTAGTAGTGGTAAGCAAATTAACAAAATCGACGCCCACAACTGCTTTGTGTTCTACTCGTGCATAGATTCTACGCATAGACCTAGCTCTGATACCACTGTTGGAAGACGTAGTAGTAAATCAAAAAAATTCCTACGTGTCACCAAGATCTATCTATGGAGAAATCAACAACGAGCGGGGAGAGATTGGATCTTCATACCTTTGAAGATCGCTAAGCGGAAGCGTTACAAGAACGCGGTTGGTGGAGACGTACTCGCAGCGATTCAGATCGCGGTGGACTCCGATCTTAGCGCCGAACAATGGTGCCTCCGCGTTCAACACACGTGCAGCCCGATGACGTCTCCTACGCCTTGATCCAGCAAGGAGGAAGGAGAGGTTGAGGGAGAGCTCCGGCAACACGACGGCGTGGTGACGGTGGAGCTGCGTGGACTCCAGCAGGGCTTCGCCAAGCACTCCGGAGAACGAGGAGAAGATGAGGTAGGGCTATGCCTGAAAGGGAGAAAGAACCGTGTCTCAAACAGCCCCAAGGGCACCTCTATATATAGGAGGAGGAGGAGGAGGTAGGGCTGCACCCTAGGGTTTCCACCCTAGGGTGGTGCGGCATCCACCAGATTGATCTGGTGCGGCGGCCAGAGGGAGGAGAGGAGGTGCGGCTGCCGCCTAAGGCCCATCTGGGCCTAGGGTTTGCCCCCTCTCTCCCCTTGCTGCGCCTTGGGCCAGGTGGAAGGGGCGCACCAGCCCACCTAGGAGCTGGTTCCCTCCACCTATGGCCCATGAAGCCCTCTGGGGCCGGTGGGCCCACTTGGTGGACCCCCGGAACCCTTCCGGTGGTCCCGGTACGTTACCGGTGACACCCGAAACACTTCCGGTAACCAAATCCTCACTTCCTATATATCAATCTTCGTCTCCAGACCATTCCGGAACTTCTCGTGACGTCCAAGATCTCATCCGGGAATCCGAACAACCTTCGGTAACCACACACACTATTTCCCTATAACCCTAGCGTCATCGAACCTTAAGTGTGTAGACCCTAAGGGTTCGGGAGACACGTAGACATGACCGAGACACTCTCCGATCAATAACCAACAGCGGGATCTGGATACCCATGTTGGCTCTCACATGCTCCACGATGATCTCATCAGATGAACCACGATTTCGGGGATTCAATCAATCCCGTATGCAATTCCCTTTGTCTACTGGTATGATACTTGCCCGAGATTCGATCGTCGGTATCCCTATACCTTGTTCAATCTCGTTACCGGCAAGTCTCTTTACTCGTTCCGTAATACATCATCCCGTGGCTAACTCCTTAGTCACATTGAGCTCATTATGATGATGTCTTACCGAGTGGGCCCAGAGATACCTCTCCGTCACACGGAGTGACAAATCCTAGTCTCGATTCATGCCAACCCAACAGACACTTTCGGTGATACCCGTAGTGCACCTTTATAGCCACCCAGTTACGTTGTGACGTTTGGCACACCCAAAGCATTCCTATGGTATCCGGGAGTTGCACAATCCCATGGTCTAAGGAATCGATACTTGACATTAGAAAAGCTTTAGCAAACGAACTACACGATCTTGTGCTATGCTTAGGATTGGGTCATGTCCATCACATCATTCTCCTAATGATGTGATCCCGTTATCAACGACATCCAATGTCCATGGTCATGAAACCGTGACCATCTATTGATCAACGAGCTAATCAACTAGAGGCTCACTAGGGACATGTTGTGGTCTATGTATTCACACATGTATTACGGTTTCCGGTTAACACAATTATAGCATGAACAGTTATGTATTATTATTATTTTTCTTTTTTTACAGATCACAATTTTGTACCCTTAAACTACCGATATATATCCATGGAAGAAAATCACTGCTACTACCGTACTTTGGCATGCCCATCATGCCATGCTTTGACCGCTCAACCGGCCGGGAGGTGAAGCGCGTGCCACACGTGCATGCCCTTTGAAACAATTTATTTAGTGCCCCGTTGACTTCCAGCACGGGAGTCCAATTTGGCCGCCCGGGGATACGACCCAGTTTTTTGTACGTTTTGGATAATGCCAGTCTCACAAAGGTTGGGGAAAATAGAAGTTGTCCATTGAAAGTAATTGACAAAAAATAATAAAAATTCCCAAATTTCGCATATTTTGATAGGGTCCAGAATAGTCCTAATCCCAAAATTCGAAGCCAGATTTAAAAATTAAGCAAAATGATATTTAAAGTTAAGTGAAACATGATGTCTCAAAATCGGAAATAGTATTTGAAATATGAGATTTTTTTGAAACTTCACATATTTCGGCGAGGTCCAAAATTGGTTTGTCAAGTTGATGACCCATCTTCTTGTACGTATCTTGATACGTATACACATGTCCGATAGTTGTTTCTCGAACAAAAAAACATGCACGATTGGTTTTAGGGGGTACACGATAGTTACTTGTGATGAGGTTTAATGTCGAGCGGAGAGGTGAATGTGTTTGTTTGTCCTTTTCATCCTTATATAAAATTATGGATTGTGTATGCGGTCTTTTAAACTATTCGGTTGTCCCGAATCAAGGCCAACATAGGACATGTTTTCTATCGATAGACCATAGCTGAAATTCAAGATGGTCGATTTCCAAGATATCGGAAATCAATGATCATCGTTATCAGGTGGGTGATAGAAAATCCTTGCATTTACTTTGTCGTGTTCAAAGTGTGTAAGACCTAGTATCTTCGCATTTATCCATGTGTCTAAAGCCACCCGAAATATACCGTCCATCGTCTTAATCAATGCACACTATGTGTCGTATTTCTCGCAGTTATGCACATTTAACTATTATCCCTAAGGCCATCTTTAACGTTGATCCTCAAACCGTCTAGGACCGTCCAAATCGAACTGTCAGGACGTGTTTTTTCATTCAACATGGTACCATATCGGTTCACGGAGCAGTCCGGAGATTCATTTTCCCGTAAAATGGATGCAAACTAGGGGTGGGGGTACGGGAGTCTGGACCACCACCACGTTGGACTCTAACGCCACCAGCTCACTCGAATCGCCTCACCGGTCCACTTTTCTTTCACTCAACCTCTATTTCCCCCTTGCTTTGCATAAGCACCATACTCGTCTGATGCCACTACTACACCTTTTCGGTCGCGCCCCGGCATCATAGGACATCCGCAACCCCTACCAACACGCCTGGACTCCTTGGACTAGGATGGCCCACCCAGGATCCCTATGTAGCCATGCACCCTCCGCCCTCCTGTCGACAACGTCCATGACGGACACCACCTCATGCAGGTGTTCGGTCAAATACCATTGAGTCTTTTGAACTTCTTGTTCTTTTCTAGAGTAAATGATGGGATAAATGGTGATCAGGGATGACTTGTTCTGCAATGCGTGGTTCGGCGTAGCTACGGACTTTGTAGGCAGAAACTCAAGGGGCTTGATCTTTTGGCAGTACGTGCATGCTTCATTTCATGCATGGAAGAACTTCGATACTACGACATCCATGTCATCCATCAACGCATTGTGAAGTTGATATCGCAACAATGGTACAACATCTGCAACTCGGTCATGAAGTTTTGTGGTGCAATTGCACGAGTGGAAACAATGCGGACATCGAGCTCATCAACCATGGAGATTGTAAGTTTTGCTTCTTCCTTTTGATCTACATGTTGGTTAATTTATTCATTCACTTAATATTGCTCTGCACGTTGTATAATTCACACACACTATCCTGATGTACTAAAGGACATAAGGCAGGCCATTCATGCACATACATCGTTGGATGAAGCTCCAGGGGGCAATATGTGCGGGACGGCGTGTGTCGGATGTGTTTCTAGTATCGTTAAATTTGGAATAGGTGAATTCAAAAAACTTGTTGAACATCCTATTATCTTGGATGTAATATTTACATTTGAACTATTGGTGTGCTACAAATGTTTGAATGTTATGAATGGATGACTTGTGCTAACAACAACAAAGCTTTTAGTCACAAATAAGTTCGGGCAGGCTAGAGATGAAACCCATAACATCCTGCAATCAACTTATTGGTGTCATGCCTTGCCCCTTGGGTTTTGAAGATTGTTGCCAAAAACAGTAAGAGACTGACTTGTTTGCTAGTGCGCACAAAGAGAAATTGCTCCTCGTGAACCGAGAAAGATGCTTTTTTTCTTCCATGAAGTTTGAAGAACTTCATCGAGGAACATCTGCGCTCAAGCGAAGAAAGAGATATATCCGGGAAGAAATTATACGGAGAAGATTGTGTGAAAGAGTTGACCACTTAAAATTATTGTTGACACGGAGTAATTTTTGTTTGGTTGTCCGCAGAAGAATGGCTGCATTCGAGAAGTATGTCCATAATTATTCATGTGTTCAAATTTATGTATTGTTCTCATTTATTTATGTGACCAGAATCTTGTTGACTATCTTATCACCTTAATTAATACAGATTATTTGTATTATTTTCGCAAGAATGTATACTCGGAGCGTGTTTGGTTACCTAGGATGAACAATACATGCATTTCATTCATATCTCACTAGAGCGTGGTTGAGCAAAAACATGCAACAAACCAACATCTGCATGTTTTTTGGTTGCATGCATTGCATCAATGGCCACTTTAGGGCCGTCTGTTTGGTTACTTGCATTTGTGCTTAAGGAATGAGCAGATGAAAACCACAGTTGTTGGGTTGTATACACGTTTGTGTTCTACTCATCCCACTCGAATGTGATGGCCTTGCCACCACATTAGGCACAACAGCAAGCAGAGCACTAACACATCAGCTAAACAAGCATGTTAACAACAACAGACCGCATAAAAACAAGCAGGTAAACAAACATACTGCTAAACATGATTAAGTTTAAAGACAACAGGGGCATCCCATGCCCCCTGCTTCAACATAGGGTGTTGAACCCTAACAAAACATTAACATATTCCCATGAAGTTTTCCCAACACCACCGCAAACTAACTACAAGTTTAACATAACAAGTTTAGAGGGCGAAAGCAAGGTCACCAATGCAGTTGTGCCTTCTGCACCGCACCCTACACCCGATGGAGTTGTCGTGGTTGTAGATTTGCACCTTGAGCCCTAGGCCAGAGATGCGCAACACGATGAGGTCGCCGGGGACGATCTTGTGGCGAGGGCAGAAGTACTGCCAGCCTTGCCAAGGACCATCTGGCCCTCGAAGTTCTAGACCCGAACCCAAAAGTCGCACCACTTGTTGGCCGATAGCCTCACCACGCATGGGAGCTTCATCGTTAGCCACTCTTTCATCACATCCACGAACTTGGGAGGGATGATGAGCATGATGAAGTCCTCCCCGTCCCTGATTTGCACGTAGATGCGAAGACGCTCTCGGTACCCCTCCTCATGGCCGATCCGAGGAGCTCACCTCCTTGAACGCGACTGGCTCATGAAGGCGACCCTGCCAGGCAGATTCACCCTCTTGATCCAGCGGTTTGTGAGGATGAAGTCCACGACGGCCTCGGCGCCAACGACAACATGGGATCCTCCCCCGTTCCGGTCCCACTCCGTCTTCATCACCTTGTCAGGTAAGACTATGATACTCCTTGTCTTCATCGCAAGGATGTGACCTCTCACCGGGAAATGGATATGTGATATGAAAATTTTGGATAACGATTGTTATTTTTTTTATAAAGGGCATTTTTATTAGCTCAAAATGTAGCATCAAACTCATACAAAGCATTAAGAGTATCACCCTGCCTCTGTATAACTAGGATGCACACAGTCAAATACCAGCCGTCTGACAAACAGAAAGAAAAAGATCGACAAATTCGACAACAGTAGAGCACTATAGACCGATACTATGCCTATGTTAGAACTTCTAGTGATGGGGTTACTTACTTGTGATGAAGTTAACGTCCGGCCGTAAATATTAAAGTATTTGTGTTGTTTGTACTTTGTACTTGACCATCCAAGAAAAAAGCACATCTCTATTACCATGGTTAAATATGAATAGCTCAAAAGTTTTCCTGCAAAAATTAAAGTAATTTTTTTATCAGTGGAAGAAAATCACTACTGGGGTGCTTTGGCATGCCCATCATGCCGTGCATTGACCGGTTACCCGGCCGGCGAAACACGCACCGCACGTGCCTGCCCTTGACATAATCCAGTGCCCCCGTTTGACTTCAAGCACGGGGTCTAATTTGGCCTCCCAGGAATACGTCCCTTTTTGTACGTTTTTTGCTTTGGATAATGGTTCCGATTTTGGGGACGCTATTAATTGCTGGATATTGTACTATTATTCTTTAATTCACTTTTTAGGACATGTGTAGTGGTGTTATTTTAGACTGGTTGTAACGGGAGTATCATATATTAGTATTATGCATATGATATTAGTGTATAATAGTACAAGATCGTATGTTAGTATTATAGGATGATTCATTTATTGTCATGCATGATCCATAGTAACACGACATTTAATATGATACGATATCATATCTGAGACTCAATCATCTTTTTTTTCATTTAATTCTATTCCACCTCATCAAAATTGTCTGATTGACATGCATGATAGTACTTATGATACTTCCATTACAAACAGCCTTAAAGGTGTCATGCACGTTAAATGTTGACATGAAGGAAAAGAGGAAACATACGAAAAGCATGTCTTCAGTTACTTAAGAGACGGTTTCTTAGCATAACATGTCTGACCAATTTTTTAGGAATAACTAGTTATCGCGATAAGGGTAAGAGTTAACCCATTGTAGACATGATTTTATTGTCATCTTTAAATTGCGTGTAAGGCTTGAGATATAATTGTTTTTATGAATCATTATGTTGTCAAGGAACTTCTATTATATCAGTTTCCTGCATAAAAAGAAGGGCAGTGCTCTGCGCCCGCGCGTCGGTCGAAACTTTCGGCTGGCCACACGCGGGCTGTCCGATCCGTTAGATTGAATCTGGTTTGATCCTTAGATCTGTTCATGTAGCAAAAATCCTCGATGCAGCAAATTTCGACCACGGATGCAAAAAAAATATAGTTAGAGCAAAAAAAAATCAACGTGATCGTAGCAAAAAAAACGACGCTGATGATGCGAAGTAGCAAAATAAAATTTGAGTTGTAGCAAAAACAATCCGGTGAACTTGGGGTGCAACTCTGACGAACGTATATGCAACTTTTTTAGTGAACGGTTGTAGCAAAAATTGATACCGATTGTAACAAAAATCAAAAACACCGGTTGTGGTGAAAAATCTGACGAACTGGGGTTGCAACCAAACGTATATGCAGTTTTTTTAATGAACAAGTGTAGCAAATGAAAAACGCTTGTAGTAAATTTGAATGCTAGTTACAACAAATTTAGACGAAAAAAAAGTTACATGCCTAATCAACTACATGCGTAACCCGCGCGACCGTACGAACGGTACGACCGACGCGTCGGCCACAAACGTTTTCCTAAAAAGAACTTCTATTATACTAGTTTAGTGATTATTTATTTGAGCTGTCTATTGTTTATTTTCTGCTCAGGCTTGACGCAGACAGGACACAAATGCATGTACTGGTGGTGAGTGCCTCTGGTTTGTGGTGCGTACTGGACCCGTCCCTAACCACCGATTCCTTCCATAACTGAAAATGATGGAAAGTCACACTCAACTCAGAGGTCCGAACCAGGGCACTGTCTCGTCGATACCCTACGGCGAGATGATGGGTCACCTTCCTGTACCTATGTACGTATCACCTTCCTGTACCGATGTACGTATCTTGATACATACTCCTTCCGTCCGGAAATACTTGTCCTAAAAATAAACGTATCTAGACTTATTTTAGTTATAGATATATTCATTTTATTTATTTTGAGAACAATTTTTTTGGGACTGAGGGAGTATATGTACAGCCGCATGGCCGATAGTTACTTGTGGTGAGTTTTATGTCGACTGGGGAGATGTGAAGCTGTTTGGTTGTACTCAGTATTTCCGTATTCATTCACATGTATATTCGTATTTATTTTCTTGTACCTTCATGGCCCGTTTTTGTCATTGTAAGTTTTTTTGGGAAGGGGGGAGGAGGGAGGGGGTTGGCTCCTCTTTCGCACCCGTATAAAATTGTGGTTTGTGCATGTGACTCTTTAGCCATTCATTCGTCCTAAATTTAGACCGATGTAGGAAGGGGGAGGGGGGAGGGGGTTGGCTCCTCTTTCGCACCCGTATAAATTTGTGGTTTGTGCATGTGACTCTTTAGCTATTCATTCGTCCTAAATTTAGACCGATGTAGGCCATGCTTTTTATCCCTCGACCAAGGTGAAATTTTAGGTGAAATTTTAGGTGATCGCTTTTTGAGACATGGGAAATCAAAGATCGTCGACATTGTTGGACAGGTGGTAGAATATCTCTGCATTTATCCATCTTGTTTTAAACTGTGTACTATTCGGTATCTCCACATTTCCCCGTGTGTCTGAAGCCATCCGAAATATATGTTTCGATCGCCCTATCATCTTAATCAATGCGCACTATTGCCGTATTCTCGCGTGTACACTTAACTATAACTTACTATGTATGGATCAAAATCACCACTCCTTTCACTTGTGATTTGACCACTTGTGCAAATTAATTAGTTAGAGAGAACATAAAAGGTTTAAAGGTTATAATAGGGCGTTGCCTTGTCGGTGCAACATGCGCCACACGTGGCTGCCCTATGAAATAATCTACTTGTCAGTTCAGAAAAATCTACTTGTGCCTCTTTGAATTTTACCACACATGAATATCTCCTTTTTGTCTTTCGGATAAGATAACATGACCTTTTCAGGACGCCATCAATTGCTCGAGATAGTAAACACACTTTCTTTTACAATTACGATCTACATGTATTTTTCAGGTTTTAAGCCAGTTTTCTTTTTCTTTTTTGCTTGACAGGAGACACAAATGATGCCATGTACTACCTTGTGAGATAATAGCCTAGTCGTTCAGCATACAGACATATTATCGCAGAGATCAAAGCTTTGATGATTGACGGGGAGTTTATTCCACAAAAATAGTAGAGATTAAAATAGAGTGGCTAATTGTTTGGCAAATTATAGTCGTATTGAGTGTACCACTGTTGTGTGGTTGCACCAAATACCATTGTGTATTGAGGATATTTTGCATGTCCACGGTAATTCTATAATTATGAAATAAAACTCCGTTTAACCCTGCAAAAAGAAGTGTGGTCCCGGTCCTGAATCACTCTGATTCCGTAATGATGGATGGTCTTCCGCTTTGTGCGGAAGAACGGCGGGCAACCTTACTCTGCGTACACAAACATATATATTCACATGTTAAATACAAGTTGTTTCATTCTGTTTCATTTCATATCTCCTTATTAGGTCAAACTATTGCAAAAAAGGTGCATAGCTGGGAAATGCTAGGATGCTTTTTGCAAACTACACTATAGCCATGTTTGAAAGAGGTGATTCAAACACTAGATAAGTTTATTGCTGCCCAAATTCATTTTTGTCTATTATCTTCTGGATGAACTTAGGCCCGTGTAGAATTTGGGTATAATTTGTAAACTCTGAACATTTTTTAAATGCGCAACATTTTTTTTAAACACGGTGAATAGGTTTCAAATACAAGTTGATCATTTTTAAATACATGATGAATATTTTTTGAATAACTTTACATATACCTTTTATGTGAGCAATAAACACCATTTTTGTAAGTAACATTGAAGAATTTTCAAATGCACAAAGGATATTTTTAGACACACGATGGCTATTTTCAAATACAAGTTGAACTTTTTTTTACATACATGATGATTTTTTGATAACGTTTTTTTGCAATGCACGATGATTATTTTTTAAATATGATTTAAAAATTAAATTTAGGATTTTTTTGTTAGGGTAAGGATATTGTACTAGTTGCACTAACATTCCTCAGATTTACGACATTTTTAAAAATCAATAAAAAATCCTGAACCTTTTTACCCAAATTCATGAAACATTTTTATTTACACGAATAATTTCTAAAATTCGTGTATTTTTTATATAATTATAAGTGTGATTGTTTTTAATTTATTTTAGAGGATTCCATGGAACAAAGAAAAAATCGAAAATATGTCATAGTAAAATAAAAAAATGATGTGCGAAAGGAAAAAACCGTAACAAGAAAAATATGCGTGCCTGCGCTGCGCTGCGCCCCGCGAGAGGTGACGGGCCCGGCCCATGAAGGAGGAGCTCGCTCGGCTACACGGCAGACGGCACTACCCAGGGATCGTCCCCTGTCCGCTTCGCCGCCGCCGCCTGCTCGCGCTCGCCGTCGCCGCCGCCTACGTCTCCTTCTTCGCCCCCCAGCCATCTGCTCCCGCACACCCGGGACGCTGTACCCCCTTCTCTTCCCCTCCCCATCCGGTCGCAGGCGGCTCCCCATCCGACTTCCCCGCCGCCGCGGGCGACCTCGACCTAGGGCATCGGCGGCTGCGGAGCTCTTCCTATTTCTCGGTGGGAGCGGCCAGGCGCAGGTTTGGTTCCCCGACAAGCATTGCTAGCCGATTCCTCGTTGATTAACTGTATATGCAATTGCCGTTGAACAATTTTGGAGAATTCCGCGAGACCCGCCTTCGTTCCCCTGCTCGGTTCGGCGCGGCCGGAGTCTCTCAGAGAATCCGGCCAGTCAGAGGTCCCCTGCTCAGCCCGAGCACGATGCCTCTCTGCTCGCCGGCTACTGATGGCTACACGTCGCCGGCAATTGGAGCGACGGTCCCTGCGCGAGACCTCGAATGATGAGCTCGCTCGGCTAGAAGCGATACGCCCCTCCCCCTTCCCCTGTCTCTGTGTAGCCATCAGTAGCCACGGATTCAGTTTTAGTTGCTGTTATGGGGTCGTTATGGTCTATGTTGCGTGTCTGTTGCAGCGACCGATCTGGATTATCTAGTACAGATGTTATGACTCCTCTGCTCTCCGGCAATGCTGGTTGTGGCCAGCAGCAGCTGCAACTGTGATGGCTTATTCTTGGATATATGATTACTGGATTTTTTATGCAAGTTAGGCGTAGTTAGTAACCAGTCCTACTGCTGAATGAAACCGTTGTCAGTTTATTTATCTAGTACCTATGTCGAGTTTAGGCGTTGGCTGATATTGTATGCGGTTTTGCCGAAATTTCCAGTATGAGAACATCAATGTTATGATATCTGCTCAACGCTTTCATCATTATTGCTTAATTCGGGTGTGAAATAACCTACTTGTTTTTTTATCTACCTCGCCTCCTCTCTGTAGGCGCTGCAAAGATGCCTCAGGTAATGGTGGTCGCCCGGAACTTCATGGACATGGTGGCCGCATTGCCTGCCGCCAAACTTGACATGCTCTACGATTCCGCCTTCATCTGTGAGGCTGTACTCAGGTCTCCAACCAGCCAATTGTGCAACACATTTTGTACTAACTTTTTGTTGCTGTCATCTTGATTTTTCACACTTCCACTTGTTCAGGTCGTTCCCACCGCTGGCAAAGAAGTACGTGATTCAGATGTTGTACGTGTTGGCACCGATGCCTGCTGCGGCTATGCAGGAGTGGGTGCTGGATGAGTATGCCTCCAAGCACAAGGTTGCCATTGATAGGCTGCTCCAGCTCAGGGTATTTGTGGAAGTACGTGATAGGTAAGCACTCATACACCTCCATCCGGTGCTTGGTATTTATGGTTGAAATTTTTGAGAAAACCTTTTAACCTTCCTGGATAGCAAAGAACCAAATAATTGGAACTTAGAGATTTTTATTTGCCATAATGAGTTAGGGCTGCCGGTTCGATGCCATCTGTTATATCTTTAGCATACATCAGCGATTTGATCTATGGTGGATACCAAGTTGCTGAAACATTAGCGATTTTTTTTCTTTCTAATTAGAGGTAGTAAACAGTGTCTGGCTCTGTTATTTCAATGTCTACACTGTATAAGTATAATAATATGAATTCTTTAGTTTATTAGGTTTTACATTACTTGCATGATGCAAGTTAGACCATGCAATTTCTAATTCACCTGCTCGTGTACTGTGTGTATAGTGTGTAGTCTACAAACAAATTATGCAATTTCTAGCTTACTTTGTTTTGATGTGCATACAGAAGGAAGGAGGTGAGCTACAAGATGAATACTAAATTCCAGGCTAACATGCAAAAGTATTTGGTTAGTGGGTAAGTTTTTCTGAACTATTTTGTTTAACACAGCACAGATATTTCAAACTATTTTGTTTAACACAGCACAGATATTTCATTCTTCTGTTTGAAGCTAATTGCTTATTGTCTTACTGTTATGATGGTTTCAACATGTTTTTATTCATCTTAGAATATGGATTTTTTTACTATGTTAGAAATCACCAGGATGGTGCTAAAGGTTTTACTGCTTTGGCTTTTGTTTCGTAAGTTCCATCAAAGTCACAAACTAGTTGATCAAATTCCATTTCTTTCTGCTGCAGCGGGTGTTTGCCAAGGGAACCGCTACCATTCAGTGTCACTGCCAGATTGCCTACACTGGTGGAACTAGAAAATTATGCTCTTGAGCAATGGGAGGTTAGGATGAGAAAGCTTATACTCTATTTATTTCATGCATGTTTTATTTCATACCATTGACCTTTTCTTTTTTTGCTCATTGGATCATACTGTTTGCACATTTGATAGAATACACGTGTTCACTTCAACTTGTAATGCTTGTTCCTTTTTTTTTACGGTAAAATAGTGCTTCTTGCTGCAATTGATCAACTCGTCTCAAGTTGAGAAAGGGACCACTTTCAGCTCGTCTATGATGAAGACGTTCCAGCGAGGTCTTCTGAGTTCAAGGTTCAATCTAATTGCCCCCTTTCTCCTGCTAGTACAATTAGGTATAATATGCAGTGGCGGTATGGACATAGTAATATCTAACAAAAATTGGACTAGCAAATTGCTGTTTGTTGACTTTGATTGTGTTCATGCTTCCTGGTTGTAAAATGGGATTAACTGGCAATCCTAACAATTCACTCAATTGAGCGGTTTGAGATATTCAAATTTTGATATTTTTGTAAATCATGTGGATGTGGGACATCTAAAGCTAATAGCCCTGTTTTTTCTCTGTCGTCTTCCTTCTCAACTGACTGTATATTCAAATTCATAATGAATTCAGTATCATGAGTTCATAATACAATACATTTCACAGGGATGGTGAAGCTGCAAAGTTAAGTGAGAATGGCTTCCAGTTTCTGGTGTGTACCTAGCTCAGTTGAACAATTTTTCTGACAGATTTCCGTTTTCAGTTCTCACTCTTTTCCATTTGTCTAGCTGATGGAGACAAATGCACAGCTTTGGTATATAATGAGAGAATACATTTCATCCGCAGAGGTATTGGTGTCATTTTATGTTCAGATGCCTCTTGATTTGACATGAGTATTTTTCTGTGCTGACACGTATTATTTTATTGAATAGGAACGTGGGGTGGACCCCACAGACTTGATATCTTTTCTCTTGGAGCTTAGTTTTCATACACAAGGAGCGGTAAAGTAAAACATTCTTTTACAGGATCATGTTAAGAACCATTCAGAAGTGCAAAGTTACCCAACCTTTGTCTACAATGGTCATTATCCTATTTCTCACGGCACAGTTTTCATTCAATAATAATAAGGAATATTAATACGAGCAAGAGGTGTACATACAGACACAAATATTGTTGATTTGGGGTTTGTAGAAGAGAGATCAATTGTAGCAGTAATGCGATATATGTATTAGAGCATCACAAAGATACTAAAGTATATTGTTGTATTTGTTCTATTCTATCTCATAGGCAGGGGCTCAGGGGCATCAACCTTTTTTCGCCAGATTATATTGTCTAAGAAAATATTTAATTTCAGTGTTTAAAAGAAGTTAAAGGGCTGCAGGACTACATTTATCATATTAAATTGATTCTGCGCATCATTTTGTTCAGACTTTGCTGCTTGGTATGTTAGTTACAACTGTTCATGCTTCAGGCCTACAGCCTGAGTACTCTGACAGAAGTCCAAAGAGTTGCAATTATGGATCTGATGGAACTCGGGTTAGTCAAACTGCAGCAGGTAAAGCTTTTGATTTTTTTCCTGTTCAGCTTGATAAATTTGATTTTAAGAGTTAATGAATAACAGGGCCGGAAAGATAGCTGGTTCATACCTACAAAATTGGCTACAAATCTCTCATCAAGCTTGTCAGATTCAGCTGCCAGCAAAGAGGTTTCATAACATCCCATTTCCTTTGCTATTGCAGTTTTATGCTCTCCAGATCTTCTTCATAACTTCCCACCCACTTGTCACCTAAGCGACACATGATGAAGATGGACTATTTTCCACCTATGAGTTGATACTGTGTGATATTGTTGTGGCAGGGTATTGTGGTTGTGGAGACAAACTTTAGGTTGTATGCATACTCTGCTTCCAAGTTGCACTGTGAAATTCTACGCCTTTTTTCAAGGTATACATCAACCGTCAGATGAGTGACATAACCGAACTCACCCCTGGCATCTTGTACACTTTGGCTACTTCTTAGTAGTTCCAGCATGTTCCTAGTTACTGTTGGCTATCAATACGTTAAGTGCTTGGTATGCAAAAGTCTAAGATTTTTTCTGTGTGTGTGTGCACCCGCTTTAGGGGTTGTATACTGTTTCTAGATCGTTTTACCATATCTCGCATGATTGCGTTGAGTGATACTTATCTACTCCCTCCGTTCCTAAATATTTGTCTTTTTAGATATTTCACTACGGACTACATACAGATGTATATAAACATAATTTAGAGTATAGATTCATTCATTTTGCTTCGTATGTAGTCCATAGTTGAATCTCTAAAAAGACAAATATTTAGGAATGGATGGAGTATATGCTAGTTCAGCTATCTTGATGATCCTGATAGCATCATTGGTCACTGTTGTTCTAGGCAGCAACTACGGCTGTTGAATCTTTGCGAGATGCCTTGGATAAACTAAGCAATGCTAACTTTCCTACTGGAGTCAAGTACTAAATCTAGGAATACAAAAATGCAGCAACACTGGATTGACTATTAGCCTATTAACCTAACTATGTATGGACGTCCAAGATGCAAAGCCCCTAAAAAATGTTGAATCCGACTCTGCTTGTAAATCTAGTTATTGTCTTAACCCTCCACACACTAGCGGAGCTACCCAGAATTTATTGGGCGGGCCAGAGAGAACCAGGCTGAAGGAAATCACAATTTTTTTGTTCTGAAAGTTCAGATTCAACTCAACCTTAACTGTTTTCTCTTGGGCATGGGCGGGCCACGGCACAGTTTTGTTTGCATGTAGCTCCGCCCCTGCCTCCACAATCGATCGAAAAGACTGTTAGCAGTTGCATACTGGTAGCTACTCCCTCCGTTCGGAAATATTTGTCCTAGAAATGGATGTATCTAGACTTATTTTAGTTATAGATACATCCATTTTATCCATTTTTTGGACAAGTATTTTCGCACGGAGGGAGTATATTTTATGAGTTCTTCATACCCTTCGTGTTCTCAATTTCAATCTTTGTTTAATGCTTTAACAAATATGTCTTGTAGGGTAGAGTATCAACTCCCAAACCTTATTGTGGGCGCTATTACAAAAGAAAGTCTGTATGGTGCATTTGATAATGGGATCACTGCTGAACAGGTAATCATCTTAATCAGACATTTCTACATGATTCATTGTTACATAGATACATGCAGTTATGCTTTTTTGTTTTTCTTTGTCAGATAATTTCATTCCTTCAGCAAAATGCCCACCCTCGTGTCATCGACAAAATACCTATAGTCCCAGAGAATGTTACAGATCAGGTAAGCACAGCAACCCATCGCTCGTAGACAGACATCATCTGTTCAACGGGTGTAAAACTGAAGGCTGCCAATTCTCCGTTGCAGATTAGGCTGTGGGAGAATGACCGCAACAGGGTCGAGATGGTCTTGTCACACGTTTATGAAGATTTTCCGAGCAAGGTATAAACCCTTAACCCACCAAACCCTCCCAGTTCCTTGTGGATAGCCGGTTCTTGGACAAACTAGAAAATCTGGACTCTGATTATCACTGAACTTATATCTGGGTGCCTCTTTCTCATGCAGGACATGTTTGAGCAATGCTGTGACCACGCAAGGGATAATGGGCACTTGCTGTGGGAGGATGCGAAGAAGATGCGATTGATAGTGAGCGGGGAGTTCCACCAAGAAATGCGGGAGTTCCTCCGCAGGCAAAGATGATCCAAGGGAAGTGACCATCTGGAGAGAAGAGAAGAAGCTACTTGTCTGTACCACACGCTCCTTTATGTGAGGAAGGCCTGAATCCACCTACCCACCAAACAAGTCTTTACAAGATCCGTCTGCAGGAGGCAGCGTGGCAGGTGTTGAAATCATTTGGACTCGACGGTCGTAAATCGAGTGTAACCAGATGATTGATAGGTTTAGTCTGCAGTTTGCGCCATGCTAATGTAAGTCACTTCCATGAGCCGATTCAATGAGCATCCAAACAAGCGAATTGGTATTCATGTCCATTACAGTTTCCTTGCTGATTTGGAACTGAAACCAATTCAATACGGAGGCCTCCAATACAGACATCCAAACACAATGTTAGGCAAATCAAAATCGGATGAACTGCACGTGCTCCAATTTTCCAGTTCAGTTTTACATGGAAGTTGTGTGCAATTGTGTTGGCCTATGTCAGTGAGGTTGGAACCAGACAAGTTTGCAAAACTGCATCGAGACAGGATTTTCGGTAAATTGGTTTAGTAGCTTTTTAAGAAAATACTTAGGGGTATATGAGTATTCGCACCCTGGTGTGTAGACTTAAAATACAAAGGAAAAAAAAAACTGGTTTCAAATAGTTAAACCAAAGTTCCACCTTTTGTTTCTTCACAACATCAAACCGCTCCTTGTGTTGCCACCAAAGATATTGTGGCAATGATCACAACAAAACTAGTTGTCATACAACTGAACTGGAGGCAAAACTGGCCGTCATACAACTGAACTGGAGGAAAAACTAGCCTGCAAAACCGGTTAAGATGGCTGGTACCAAATCCTTATGAGATTATTGTTACCCTTTATCATCTATATTATGTTAACTTGAGAAAATGAAATAGGACTTTGCCTGTAAATGTGTGTTTGCAAATCAGACTTTCCTTATCCTCTCGTACAGAAAGAGGAAGAAACACTTGAATATTAGACTAGTATAATTTTCATTGTTGACGATGTGAAAGGAAAGAAACACGAAGAATCTTTAATCTACACATATCCAAATCTAGCTGATAAGTTTCCAATAACAGCAATCGATCAAAACTGCGTTTCCTGCCTATTTTGTATCAGTAAACACTTTCACACAAACAACGGTTCCATTTTTGGATGGAAATACTCGTACACACCAGGATAAGGCCTCAATAATTATTTACCCTTTTCATCTTTCAATCCAAAAAACAGATTGGCCCATGAAAGATTCCAGTATATATATGCCCCCATAAGTGAGCATGCCATCCGAAGTTCATCAAACACACAAACACTGCAGCCTACCATCGGACTTATCCCACAACTTTGTCAATTCTTCTCTTTGAAATGGAGAGTGTTACAGTGTTGATTGTTGGTGCTGGGCCAGCAGGCCTCGCAACGGCAGCATGCCTTAGCCAATTCTTGATTCCTTATGCCATCGTCGAGCGCGAAAGTTGTAGCGCGTCACTTTGGCGCAACCGCGCGTATGATCGCCGCAAGCTCCATCTCGCAAAGGAGTTTTGTGAGCTACCACACATGTCATACCCTGTAGATGCACCAACATACATACCAAAAACCTTGTTTGTCAAGTACTTGGATGACTATATTGAGCGTTTCAATATTCAACCGAAGTATCTCACTAGCGTGGAATCATCCACATATGACAATGATGAAAAAGGTTGGTCCATTGTGGCGAATGACATGTCAAAGTGCACCACAGTCAAGTTCACAACAAAGTTTCTTGTTGTGGCAAGTGGTGAGAATAGTGTAGAGAATATTCCAATGTTTCCTGGACTGGAAAACTTTCCAGGTGATGTCATCCACTCCTCAAGCTACAAGTCAGGAAAGAGCTACTCTGGCAAGAATGTATTGGTCGTGGGATCTGGCAACTATGGGATGGAAATTGCTTATGACCTCGCGACCCATGGTGCCAATATATCGATTGTTATACGAAGCCCGGTATGTATATGTACTATATATTTTCATTGGGTACATGAATGCAATTTCTTCGCATAGTTACTACTAAAAGAGATGCAATTTCAATGTTATTACTAATAGAAACTATTTCATATACAAAAGAGATGGACTGTTTACATCACGCACAAGCAACTAAACAGCTAGAGGAACTACAAGAAAAAAACTCCCGAAAGAAGAAATTCTATAAAAATATATTTTATCATGCATACTTCAAAATAGATGTGACATGTTTTGTGGTGGCAGATTCATGTAATGACGAAGGAATTAATTCGGTTGGGGATGACACTTGCTCACCGCCTTCCATTGAATCTAGTGGATAACCTCCTTGCAATGTCGGCGAATTTAATATTTGGAGACCTATCGCAACATGGCATCACAAGGCCAAAAATCGGTCCGATGACCCTCAAGTCAGAAACCGGTCGGTCCGCGGTGATTGATGTTGGGACTGTTGGATTAATAAAAAAAAGCATCATCAAAGTAAGTATATCCGTGAGATGACATAATTATAACATATGTTGATATGATATGCCAAGTTATCAAAATATTTATTTATCTCCTATAGGTTCAAGGGAGCATCACTGAGATTAGGGGCAACATAGTTGAATTTCAGTGTAGTAAAAAAGTATCATTTGACGCGATTGTGTTTGCAACTGGATATAAAAGCACAACAAATATATGGCTCAAGGTAATTGTTGATGTTTGAACATGTATGTGTTTGTTTTCCTGGTGTAACCATGGTTAAATCTTCTAACAAGCTCTAAGTTTTTTTGAACCCAGAATGGTGAGAGCATGTTAAATGGCAATGGACTACCCATCCAAAAATATCCCAACCATTGGAAAGGTGAAAATGGGCTCTACTGTGCTGGGTTAGCGATGAGAGGATTAGCTGGTATTGCAACAGATGCCAAGAATATCGCCAATGACATCAGATCCGTGATAGACTCTATGTCCAGTAAATCAACATTTACATGTAAAGCATGCCAGATATTTGACACTTTGAGAGATCTATCCATTGTCCGGCCTTTGTATCCATCTTTGAGACAACTAGATTTCTGTTTATTTCAAGGTTCATATGTACCCGGGATAAATATGTACTATTATACTATAATTAAGGGCTTCATACTCTCATTGTGCAGGAGATTTGTAATTTTTATTGAACCTACAAATGTATATCATATTTTATTTACTTGAAATTATATGTGCAAAAGACATGCGTTGAATATTTTATTATCTATACCGAAATATCTCGTGGCATGTTTATCCCCATCAACGTGCAACTGTATGATTTAGTAATCACACTAGCCTAAAATATCCGCATAGTTCACTACTTCCATTATGGGTACGATAGTATCGTTCAGTACTAGAATGGCACAAATTACCAGGCCATGTATCTCCATGGGCTAGCTGGCATATTATGGATCATTAAAGAAATTGTGAAAATATGTGGAAACGTAAAACTGAAAGTTAGAACACTATATGACGCTAAACTACTATGTAGAATGCGTATTTGCGATTTCCTAATACTGGTATCCTTAACTGTTGTGGACATAGTTTGTTGGGCCTCGAAGCACAAGGGCTTGCAGTATGTAGTAAGTTTCCCTCAGTTTGTAGTGGACACAAATTGTTGAAGCTGTATTTTCTGAGTCCTTCTTGTGTTCTCAATTTCAATCTTTGTCCGATGCTTTAACAAATATGGTCTTGTAGGGCATAGTATCAACTCCAGAACCTTATTGTGGAAGCAATTACTAAAAAAAGTCTGTATGGTTTTTTTGATAACGCGATCACACCTGAATAGGTAATCATCTTAATCACAGATTCTACATGATTCATTGCTACATAGATACACACAGTTATGATTTTTTTCTTTTTCTTTGTAAGATAATTTCATTTCTTCATCAAAATTCACACCCTCGTGTCATTGACAAAATAATGACCCATCCCTCATGGGCCAAACATCATCTGTTTCAACAGATATATAAAATTGAAGAATTCCAATTCTCGGAAGCAGATTAGGTTGTGGGAGAATGACCGTAATAGGGTCGAGATGGTCCTGTCACATGTATACGAAGATTTTCTGAGCAAGGTATGAACTCTTCACCCGCCAAACCCTACCAGTTCTTTGTGGATGGATGATGCTTGGAAAAACTTGAAAACCTAGACTCTGATTACCTCTAAACTTACATCTGGGTGCCGCTTACTTGCGCAGGACATGTTTGAGCAATTCTTTGACCACACAAGGGATAACGGGTACTTGTTGTGGGAGGACATGAAGAAGATGCAGTTGATAGTGAGCTGGGAGTTCCTCCGTAGGCAAAGATGATCCAAGGGAAGTGACCATCTGGAGAGAAGAGAAGAGAAGAGAAGAATTTACTTGTCTGTACCACACGCTCCTTCATGTGAGGATGGCCTGAATTCACCTACCCACCAGACAAGTCTTTACAGATTCATCTGCAGGAGGCAGCATGGTAGTGTGGTAGATGTTGAAATCATTTGGACTTGAGAGTCGTAAATTGAGTGTAACCATATGTTTGATAGGTGGAGTCTGCAGTTTGCGCCATGCAAATGTAAGTCACTTCCATGAGCCAATTGAAGGCACATCAAAAAAAGCGAATTAATATTTATATCCATAAGAATTTCCTTGCTAATTTGGAATTGAAACCAATTCAATACGGAGGCCTCCAATACAGACATCCAGACACAACGTTACGCAAATCAAAATCGGATGAACTGCACATGCTCCACTTTTCCAGACCAGTTTTACATGGAAGTTGTGTGCAATTGTGTTGGCCTGTGTCAGTGAGGTTGGAACTAGACAAGTTTGTAAAACCGCATCAAGACAGGATTTTCAGTAAATTGGTTTAGTATCTTTTTAATTAAATACTTAGGGCTTTATGAGTATTCACACTCTGGTGTGTAGACTGAAAATACAACGTGCGCTCAGTTTGATGTTTAGGCGTAGGACAATATACATCTATCAAAATTGAAATATAACCTCACATTAACCGAGTGTTCATTATAGAATGAATTTAGGAAGGAAAAAAAACTGGTTACAAATATTTAAACCAAAGTTCCACTTTTTGTTTCTTCACAACATCAAACGGCTCCTTGTGTTGCCACCAATGATATCGTGGCAATGGTCACAACAAAACTAGTTGTCATACAACTGAACCGGAGGCAAAACTAGCCGTCATACAACTAAACTGGAGGAAAAACTAGCCGGCAAAACCGGTTAACATGATTGGTACCAAATCCTTATGAGATTATTGTTTCCCTTTATCATCTACATTATGTTAACTTGACAAAATGAAATAGGACATTGCCTAAAAATGTGTGTTTGCAAATAAGACTTTCCTTATCCTATCGTACGGAAAGAGGAAGAAACAGTTGAATATTAGACTAGTATAATTTTCATTGTTGACGATGTGAAAGGAAAGAAACACGAAGACTCTTCAATCTACACATATCCAAATATAGTTGATAAGTTTCCAATAACAGCAATCGATCGAAAGTGCGTTTCCTGCCTATTTTGTATAAGTACACACTTTCACACCAACAACGGTTCCATTTTTGGATGGACATACTCGTACAAACCAGGATGAGGAATAAATAAATATTTACCTTTTTCATCTTTCAATCCAAAAATGAATTGTCCCATGAAAGATACCAATATATATATATATACCTTTATGCAGGTCGGGTATATTTTTAGGGGCTTTTTTTTCCCAGGGGGTCCTCCCTGCCCATATAATCAGGTTCTCACCTGATTATATATTTAATGCAGGATCTATTATGGGCTGGCGAGGCCAACAATACATCCAAACGGTGTGCGCGGTGATGTAAAAATCCTACTCAGTACTCACCATATTTTTCATTATGTTGTATCAGATGTAGCTAGTTACGTTCACTTAGTAGTTTTAATTGCAAATTTACGGGGTAAATTCCTATCATCTTGCCAGGCAGTTCCACCAGAAGGGAACACTTCTCTACGGCCACAAGGTTCTCATTCAAACGCCACTCTGGGCTACACAGAGAACTACACACGCAGAGGTTTCTCCTATAGGATCCCTAGCATAAGAACTCGTCCCATAAATTCATAAATAAAAATACCAAGTGAAACCAAGAAACTACATCATTTCAACAACATAATTTACATATGGCTTTCCCTTTCGGGAGGCCCCGAAGGGATTACACAAGCTAAAGGAAATTACCTTCTAACTACCTTCTTGAGCCTTACAATGCTCTGGATATTGTGGCTCTTATGGCAGGACTACTACTACTACTACTACTACTACTACTACTACTACTACTACTCCTACTGCTACTGCTACTGCTACTGCTACTGCTACTGCTACTGCTACTGCTACTGCTACTGCTACTGCTACTGCTACTGCTACTGCTACTGACTCTCTGCTACTATACTGCTAC